>VYZX01009810.1:0-58353 GCA_013401335.1 Brachypteracias leptosomus | reverse complement strand
TTTTTCTTGAATGTTAGAAAGAATTATCAGGTGCCTAGGACTTCTTTAAACTGTACACTTATTCCAGAATAATACATTCTCAAGAATTGCATGAGTTCATATTTGGGGAGTTCACACTCCAGTAAATTTTCCTCCACTCTATAATTTCTTGGAAATTTTCTATGAAAAAAAAGAGATATTTCTACCATGATTGTCATTGTGTATTGGTTGTGTGGGTTTTTTACTATTTTTTTCCTTGCTTGTTGTCTGGGATTTTTTTTAAAGGTTTAGGATAGCTACTTTTTAAATAGTAGTTATGTTGCAAGTCTTGAATATATAATAGAGATCTGTTTTTAAATCATACTCTGTGCAGATTCCACATGGGAGTTTTTGCGGTTGATTCTTGACCTCTCAATGAAAGTCCTGAAACAAGATGGAAAATATTTCACACAGGTATGGTATCTGGCTGTAAAAAAGTATTGCTGTATATGTATTGCAGTCTGTATTTTTTAGATAAAAAAAAAAAAAAAAAAAAAAAAGAAAGGGACAAACCCAAACCAACTAACTAAAAAAGTTGACTAGTAAGCTGTTTTTCTCCTTTTAATGACTCATTAGAGGTTTTTGCATGAAATTTGGGCTTTGTGAACTGACTTCTCTCTTTTTTTTTTACTGTCTCAGCTGAATTTGTAGCATTTGTATGTTTGAATTAAAAGCATAATTTTAAGAATCAGCTAGGCATACTACAGAATATTTTAGCTATAAGCAACTCTTGGAAAAGCAGAGCAGAGGTGCTTTATAAACAGATGCATGTTTTTATAAACTAATGTCTCCAGTTGTAGAGTGTAAGACATGAACATTTGTCATCCATAAAGGTGTAATAATTTGACATAAGTTTAATGGGATATGAAAATTAGTCATTTGGGAGTAAGTACTCACTTTTTGCTTGCTATCCACTGATAACTCAAGTATAACCACCTCATGGTTAATATAATTGTGATATAGCTTTCATCTGAAAATACTTTCTGTATGTAATCCTGAATTCAGAATGTCACAAGCCTGGGTGCCACTGTACAAAAACATGACAAGACCCAGCAGATGATTGAGTGAAGTATAAGTCTCTGAAGTTGTCTTTCTTATGTCATGACTATGCCTTAACTAGTCTACTGATGTGCAGAGCATCTAAGAACAGCACTTCAAAATCATCTTGTTAAGCTCTGTTAAGAAATAAAACTAGCTAAATTTATTCATTTGAACTGTTCCTATTGGCATAGAGTTTCTGAGATGTGTAAAGAAATCTGGTTTACAGTAAAATTGGAGAGGTTTATAAAGAAATGCAAAACTTATAGAATGAGTTTTTTGGCAACTTTAATGTGCTGGTTTGTTTTAAAATGCTATGGTTGTAAGGGCAAGACAAATTATCCTGTGGTTGGAATGTAAATCACACTGTAAATCTTAATGGCTTTTCTTTTAATAGTGGAAATATTTATGACAGACTTTGCTGTTTGAAAGAACACTACATCTTTTGGACAGAGCAGGCATTTGTGTTGCAGTTGTCATACTTGTAACATACACACATAGCTGACTTTATTAGAACGTATGTAGATGTATGTCTGAGGACAGGTGTCTGTCAGACTTTGCAGAAGGACTTGGGGAAGAAGCTTGTGTTGAAAGCTAGAGTGATGACTGTTCTGCAGCCAGGTTACAGGGAGGTTGTTTTGAGTCAGTTGAAACCAATAGAGATTGAGACTGGTGCAGCCCTGCTGCCTGTCCTGTCCTGACAGGAGGAGATAACTCAGCTCTCCAGCATCTTTGCTTGCACAGGAAGAAAATACAGCACTACTGAACTGGCCATGGTGGGTTTAAGCCGTTGTGAAACTCTGCAATATCAGTTTCACAGTCCCAAAGCAACAAGGTGGGACATGGCAGAGTGGGAAAGAACCAGTGTTAAAATTAAAGTGGCTTGAATTGGACTTGTGGCTAATTGGTAGCCAGTGAAAGATCTGGACTATAGAAGCAGTGTATTCCTGCAATTTAGTCTTCCTGAAGGTGCTGAAAAAAGAAAAGTTAATGTTGGAGCAAACAGCTATCAGAGCTTTTGATATATCTACTGGTACACTACCCAGCCTATCTGATGGTCCTTGTAGCTTCTTCCCAGTTGGACCTGATTTAAAACCAAAATTAAACAGAAAAAAGCTCAGAAAACCCAGTGGTCTGATTGTAAGAACAACTGACTTTTAGGGGTACTTTAAATAAAAGCAACTGTTTATAACTTTTTCAACTAGGTTTTGAATTAAGCTAATTGAAGCTAGACATCCAAAAGATTGGGTTAGACTATGGACAGAAGCTCAAACATGACCACTACTGACTTCAATAGCTGAGCTTAGTTGCACACTGGGAACTCACAAGTGGTTTTGAATGCTCTGATGTATTAGCTGTTAAATGCCTGGGATTTTTAGCTCTGTGTATTGATTTTGGAAATCTTACATTACTTTTGTTCCAATTGTCTACTTCCAGGATGTTTATCTTAGGTAGCAGGCTGTACTTTACATGCTGAAGGAATTGCATGCCTTTTAAGGCAGTTGTGTTTTTAAGGTCCAGGACTTCGTGTGCCCTCCCCCTCCAGGCTTTCTTGGAAGTGTGTTTTGATTCTCTAAAACATAAAATATGTTAAATATCATCCAGCAAAGCAGCTGTGGAACTTCCATCTATTTGTTAGAACCTGACCTTTGCTGTGATAAGGAAATGTCTCATAGGAGAGAAGCTGCAAAAGGGTCATTGTCCTGTTGGCTACTGGGCAGTAGCAATAGTTGCTGCTTCTGCCTTGGCATTATGTTGTACTAAAGCTTGAAACTTATGTCCTCTGTAGTTTGTAGCCTGTTCTCTGATAGTTCTCCTTGCAGGGGTTACCTGGTGCATCTTGTTAGAATTTCATTTATTTCAATGCTCAAGAAGTACTTTACCCAAAAGTGGAATTCTCTTCACAGAATGCCAGCCTTTCACATAATCTATTGTTGCCTGACTCTCTAAATGCCACTGCTGGGAAAAATAAATGGAAATGCTCGTCACCTCTTCATTGAGCTCTGCACAAATTTGGAAAATGTTCTCTTTGGCACATGAATTGTCAGCAGACAGCCTCTAGTGCTGTCTAACTCAATAGATACAATTTATCTGAGATTATCAAAAGAATTTATTTTCTTTTTTTTGGCATGCTACTCTTAACACACCAGGTTGTTCCCTCAGGTGCCGTGGAAATCCTCAAAGCAGTCTCCAAATGCAGAAAATCCTTTCCCCACTAGGTGGAGACTGATAACTGACATTGCCTAGCAATTTAACATTTATAGAGAGAGTCTGCCTGTGAGAGGTTTTTAGACTGTCCATATTCCTAGGGGATGCAAGAACATATGTGGCCAATTTTAGGATGAAGGAGGGACTTTTTGCTTATTTCAACTCTGGAAAGATAGAAAGGGCAGTTTATGGATCTCATTCTCTGCTGCTGTAAGTTTGTGCTTGAATATATTGGGAGGAGAAAATACCTCAATACTTGCTCTATACATCCACAAATAGTAATCACAGTGAGAACAAAAGCTTACCTGTATGAGTAGCAGTCTTGCTTTTCATGTCCTTGCTCTTTTAGCTGCATCATTCATATGATGAGAGTCTTGTAGTCTACATAGGACCTGGACATAGAGAGATGAGCTTTATGGCCCTTAGCTTGCATCCCTCTCTGTAGGTTTAAGACCTAAGGCTTGTTTGTGAAAACTTATTGTTGATCATAATCCCACTACTCTGATGCTTAAGGGTTGTATGGCTTACTATATTTCTGTTCTTCTTTCTTCTTCTGAAATGTTTAGTGATGTAATATGCACCTGGGTCTGTGAGGTGCTCGGTGATGCCTTCTAAAAGGGGAGCCAGTTACAGGTGCAGATACCAAACCATCACAGGGGAGAGAAGTAGGAGTCGGTGAGGATGTAAGAACTTGGCGTATCCCGCAGTCCAGTTACATCTCTAATGGACTTTACTGGTGACTTGTTTCTAAACACGTTGTTTTTATGCTATTGGACCTTCTAAAAAACAGTATGATTTTTAGATTGCCCAAGTGATTTTTTTTTTTTTTTTTTCAACTTGAGTGAAGTATGTGTACTTGTAGATACTAGTGTGATATATTTGTGGATGTTTTTCTGAACCATCTTGCTTTCTAAGTAGCACATGAACATTGTCCCAACAGCAATGAAACTATGTTCTGTGATATGCAGAGACTGATTTTAAGGTTGTCTCTGTGTGTCAGTGGATTACGTGTAGCTAGGAAAATACCTTTTTTTTGTGCTAAGTTTTTGCTCTGCTGACCTAATCCTTTGAGGTTGAGCAGGCTATCATTTTCAGCCTGTTTATGAAGTGGAACCTTTAAAAATACCTCTGCACAGGAATTTGCTCCTTTCTTGTCAGGGTCATCCAACCCAGGCAGGGTAGAAACAGTCTCGGACCACTCATGGGTTTGGGTTCCAGTAAACAACACTAACCACTGGTGCAAGGGAACAGATGTCTCCCACACACACATGCGGCCCTTCACCAAGCTGTCACTTCCTGGCCAATCTCATAATACAATGTGGCCCTACCCTCTAAATTTCCAGACCACTGTGATGTTGCTCCATAGTTACACTCCTTTTTTGGCTGCTGTGTGGGTTTTCTAATTAGCACTTCCAAAGAGGGAGCAGGGTTCTCCTTGACTGCAATGTGAAAGGAAGCTGGAAGAGCAGATGCCTGACTCTGTGTGAGCCTGTATGTTTGGGCAGATTGGGAGTCTTTAGGAGACAGACATTTTGTTTCCTTGTGTTTCTGAGGGCTCAGTTTCAAATTAATTGCTCATTTGGTCCATGGAGATACCTTCAGTCAGGTTTGCCTCCATTATCTCTGTAAAAGCCATCCCTGTTACCCAAAACTCAAACCTAGCTTTGCTAGGCATTTCATGCTCTTATGTATCTTATTGTTTCTTAGTTACTCTGNCAAGAGGTAAGAAAAAAAAAACCAACCCAAAACAACCCAACCTTGGGCATGTTCAACTCTGACACTTGTCATTATAAAACAAAAATAGAAACCCATGTTAAATTAAAAGTAAAAATTACACTTTTCTAGTATACAGTCATGGACTAGAATACCAATAGCAATGATATGTAAGAAATGGGTAATCATGGAAGGGGACCATTCCATCTGCTTTCAAGTCACTAGTTTGTTTTCTATGGTTGGAAGAAGCATAGTGGTCTAAATTCAGCCTATAAGCAGTTGATAAACACATCCTCTTTATAGGTAGGTAAACTGGAACTTACAAGGTTAATTTAAACCAATTATTTTTTTACTACTTATTTTAAGGAATTTTTTTAATTGGCTGACTGGAACTGTATTTATTACTTAAATTTGTTGTGCATTGTGCTGTAAACTAAATCCACATGATACTACAGAATGTATGCCTTATGAAAGCCCAGAAGAATTGGTACTAGGAGACAGGCATGAGCTGTCGGAGTGTGTGCAAGCACTGAGCAGACTGAGAATGCAGAGGCTGTGAAACAGTTCAGGAATCATCAGTCTTAAACAAGGTCTTATAAATACAGTTCAGTTAATCTCAAAGTTTAAAACTACTTCATGTACTTCTGTGTCAGAGGGAGGCTTATTAAGGAGAAAAAAAATCCTTCAGCATTCCCCCATTTCTTATCTGTCAAATTGTTTGACATGGAACAAATATTAAGAAGGGGCAGGCAGAGGAGTTTGGGGTTTTTGTGTGTGTTGAAAATTGAGTGAATAGTGTGGGAGGAAAAAGAAAGTTTTATTTTGCCTATTTCCCTTTGAAAAAGTATAATTGATGAGTCATCAGCTTTAAAGCTTATTAAACCCTGTTCAGTATTAGTTATTGTTTGAGAACATGGCTGTTAAACAAAAAATTGTATTGCTCTACCACATAACTGTTTTCATTAGATGGGGAAAGTTAAAATAAACACAGTTTATTAAACTGATCACTGTACTGTATTCTGGACTTGGTTCCCTGTGTCATATTTTAGTGATCCAAGAACATCTAAGTGTGATTGACATTGTTATCAATACTGTAGTCTTAGTTAATAGAGCTGGCCACTTCTTACAGAAAGTGATTTTTCAATAACTTAATCTATTCATTGATACAAGTTCATCTGTTTGATAGGTTTTAGTTTTGAAAATGCTTAGCTTTTTGTTGAGTAAAGCCAAATAATTACCAAAAAAATGTAACTGTGCAGAACTATAAAATCCTGCGGTGTGTCTCCAGAAGTTAATAGAACAGCCGGGTGGGATGTCTGAACTTTTAGGTAAGATCTTGATTTGGAGATTGAGGAGTTGTGGGTTTGAAAAGTAGAAATTGCTTATTGGCATGTTTCATTGTTTGTGTAATTGGTTTTCCACACTGCAGTGATTTGTCTGTTGCTGAAGAAGGGAAAAGGATGAAATACTTAAATGACAGGCTGGGAAACTGTGGATACTTTTATCTCGTTATGTATCCTATTAAACTTCCTTTGTAATAGTGGTATGCTCTATAAATTACCTACAACATTTTCTATTTATGACTTAAATTACACACACAGGTTGATTTTTAGTTTTCTTTTGCATTCAGTGTGATGTTGGAACAAAATTATATGGTTTGGTAAAGAGTGGCTGAACCAAATAACTGCTACAGTTCTCTGGATAATAACAGGTTACTAAACAAGTACTACAGTAGTCTGTTCACTGTTTTGCTGTGTGCGGGTGTGCTCAGTTAGTGTTCATCTCTTACCTTTATACAAACGTCTTCTGTTTTCTCATACCCAAATCCAAATGTGATATATTCAATATGAAGCATGCCATCTTCATTTACAAAATAAACAAGTATATGTTTGTTTGTGGAATATGATCAAAATGATAATCAAACACATTTTATGGAAGCTCTTTTGAAAGAGAGCTTTCAAGAATGATTTTTTTAAAGATACTGTATAGAGGATTTTTTTAAGTTCAAGTTTTCTTTTCCACTTGTGAAAACCTGAGCACAATGCAAAAAATTTGTTGAGCATGATGAAAAAAAATCAGGGGAAGAACACTGATTTCACTTTCTCTGGAAATAAAAATGTTTTAAATACATTGTGGAAAAATTCTACCAATAAGAATTGCCAAAAATAGTTTAAATCCCAAGACTGAATGTGCAGTATAGATGTTGTTTCTAGTTATCATGTGATGTTATGTGAAAAATACAGTGTAAGTGGAGCTGTTTAGGCATACTGATCTCAAATAAGATCTCTGCTTGTTTCAGCCTCTGCCTCTTGTGTGTTGCTTTTAAGAGCACAGGTAGTATTTGGTCAAACTCGTCTTAGTTCCCTGCTTTGTGAAAATTAACTTTGTTATGTCTGGGTGCACTTATTTTAAGGACATTTAAAAAAATCTGGGAGCACTGAAAAGCAGAAGTTAAGAGTACAACGCAGCTTTCTTAAAAGCTTCTCTTGGAGTTAAAAGCTTCACAGTGTGTTAGCAGAGCAACACACACCTGTGAAACACAGATAGCGCAGACATTTTGAAAGTATTGAATAAATCCTTTGTTCCTAGGATCCTATAGAACTTGACCTTCAAGTTATTAAAAGACCTTCATTTTGAGGTCTTAAAATATTGAATAAGCTGTGACTGTAAGAGAGCTGTACTTTTTAATTAGATCTATCTTTTTTTCTTAGTTGAACTGCTTAAATTCTTTCAGTTAGATGCAAGCTATGGACATTATATAAGGGAGAAAGGGACAAGATACCTCATTCAGAAACTGGAGAAAACCCCAAAATTGTGTATGTGTATGCCAACATTTCCAGAAGTGATTCAGAGCAGAGGGAAGATACTGCCATTCTATAGGTGGAGTATGTTGCTTTAGACTTTGTTTTTGTCTCTCCTGCAAACTTCAGAGCTTTTAAAGGTCAAAAGCAGTACTCAGCTCGGAAGTGCTTACACTGGAAAGCTTTTGGCCTGTCCTGTCACGAACGTAAAGAATCATCTAGAAAACACGAAACTGACTGTGTTAGTAAATAGTAAAACAGCTTATTTTGACTTAATTAGATCTTTTTCTATCTAGTGCATATCGTCCTGTCATCAAGACGAATGTTCTTGTGATCCTAGATAAATAACAAAGTTTTGTACTTTGGTTCTCTGGCCATCATTTTGTAGGACTTTGACTTGTATGGTAGAATACTAGGAACTGTGCATTCATTAACCTGAAAGTTCCCTTTTTGGTTGTCCTTTTTTTTGTATTCTGTGGTAAATGTTGTTCCTCCACTAAAAGTGGTAAAATGTGTGGGAAGGCTGAGGATTTTTATGCTGAAAGTAGCTGGAGAAATGTTAGTTAATGCTTTTGTTTCTACTGATTAGAAATCAGAAAAAGAAAGTAGGCTTCGTGCTAGGTCAAAGAAAAAGGCATTTATACTATAGACTAGTAAACCCAACTATTAGGGAAGGATGGGGACACATCTCCTCAATATGTTTCATCCTGCCTCTACATATGACCAGATATGCACATGCTGTGTGGTCAGAATAGATTTGTCAGAATCATGTAACTTGTTGTTCATATGTATCGTTCAGCGTGTCTGGACACCGTGTTTGGGGCCTGTAGGTTGAGCTTCATGAAGGTAGAAGACCACAAATAAATTAATCTGGCTGCCAGTGTGCCAAGAACCATTAACATCATCTCACCCTTGACCAGAATCACAGAATGTCTTGTCTCTGTACAAGTAAAGGGGTGTACAGTACATTCCTATTTGTTGGGTATTTATTCAGTGTTTTGTACCTGGAAAACAGAAGCTGAGTAATTTGTAGACCATGCAGCGGTCACTGTATTCGACTTTATGTCATTTTAAATTAAGAGTCCAAATAACTTGCGTTTGACACACTTTTCTTTAGGTCATTGTATTTAAGGTTGTAAAGTATCAACTAGTCTACTCAGTTATGTAGGCAAGAAAAGTAGGAGACTTGACAGGAATGTTTTATTAAAGTTGCACAACTTTTATTGCTTTGGGTAGTTTGTGTTTGTTCAGTCTAGTGCTCTGTGAGCTTACTGTTGTCGCTAAATCTTCAAACCTGTTATGGATAATCACTTCTCCGTTTAGAGCTTTCTCTATATGGCCATCCTAGATATATGTTGCAATAACTTCTGCTTGTTAATGCTTAGCTTTGGACAAGGTTGTACTTATAATTAGGAATTGGTTTGTGTTTTGATTGGTTTATTGTTTGATAGGTTTTTTTAATTCCTTCCCATTTATAATCCTTGAGATGTGTTTGTGTTCCAAGAATTATTTGTTTGGTTAATACTTGTTTGGGAAGGAATGCAGTGAATTCAATGTGTCTGATATTTCATAGTTGCAGTGTTAGAGAAAAAGAATATATTTCTTGTTTTGTTTAGAAAAGGATACTGCTAATATTCTTAGATAAGACACGGGTCCAAGAAAAAAGTATCATAGGAAACCTTTCCTTTTCAGAAGCATGATACTCAAACTCAGGACAGTGTAGCCTACAGCCACAGAACTTTTGTATAATCTGATTTATTTTGTTGTATTGCTCTGTGGAAGAATCTGTTTAAAATGAGTAGGTTATAGGTTTTTTTATAGTGCATTTAAACATTGTAAGACCTAGGCAATGTTAAATAATTGAGAAAATCTGGATGTTATAATAGTGTTTATAATATATCTAAGCAATCATAAAGAAAATGGTTATTGAGTAGATGTTACAGATAAACAACACATGGTGGTCTGTTTTAACTGGAAGCCCTAATGTAATGGTTGCTTCTGCTAATGAGAAGATAGATAATCCCCCCATACTTACCCTTTCTTGAAAAGATACAAATTGTTGTTTGCTGTAGGCAGAATGAAGACAAGCTGTTCAGTATTTGCCTTGTAAATATTAAATATTAAGAACAGCATGGATCTGGTTCTTAAATACTGTGGGAGCCTTGCATTAATGTCAAAATGTATATATCCATCTGCAATTTTTGTTTACATGTTTGACTGTAACTTGGACTTTTCTTTTTTTTCTGCAGGGAAATTGTATCAATCTGACGGATGCCTTGACTCTGTATGAAGAACAGCTTAGCAGGCTTTATTGCCCTGTGGAGTTTTCAAAAGAAACTGTGTGCGTTCCCTCCTACATGGAATTGTATCCTTAAAGACTGAAAAAGAGTGAAGTGTGTATTAAATGAAGCAAGCTGAGATTGCTTGGCAGTGATGAACTCAAATGCAAGAAGGCATTTGTAATTTAAACGCTATCAGTGTTTTTTCATAGTAAATTAACTACTGCAGTTTTATTTTGAAGATATTCGCAGGAGTAATCCTTTAGAATATCTTCATTTTTGTGGGTGATGGACACTAAAAGTTTCAATTTCAAGCCGTTAGCAGATCAAAATGCTTCTCTTGAAATGCTTCTTTAGGTGGTTCTCTGGGCTGCATTTGCCTTGAGTGTGTTCACGAATTTGTGTGATCTCCCAGGAAATGTTTCTACAGGGTTGTGCCTGCTGTGGCTGTCCCTCTATTGACAGGAGAGTTCTTTCCAGGATCTGCTTATTCATAACATGTTAAAAGTGTGAAACTCTGCCTCAGCCTTGTCTTCTGTTCTGTGTTTTCATTTTGCCTCCCTTCTCTGTGTCTAATCTTGATACTGTTTAATGCTGTAGCCTGCTGTTCTGGACTCCATTCTGACTGTAACAAGCTCTTCCTGTTTCTCATTATTGTCAGCTGTCCAGTGAATCTCAGATTTGATCTTAACATTTTCCAGACAAAAAAGAAAGAAGGAAAGAGGATATGAAAAAATTTGCCCTTGTAGCTTACAATTTCAGAGAAACTGCTTAAGTTATTTTTGCCTTTACAACTGCCAAGCCTTAATGCAGCATGTATGTGATTTCAAGTATGCATCCTTGGAAAGTGTTCTAAATACTTACTGCATTGTTTATTTAGAAGTATGCAAAATGTTTCTAAATGGATTGAGTAGGAAATGCTACTCCATTCTTTTGAAAAATACATTTAACTGTTCCTAATAAGCTAAGATGAAATATTTTAGCAATAAATTTATTAAAACCGACCATTAAATGGGTATACTGGAACTTGAAAGTGAACAATTATTAGAGAACTAGGGCAAGCTTATTAGTTTGCTTTTTTTAAAGTGAATTAACAATGACTGCTAAAGGAAGAGTCATCTTGAGGACTTCAGATTAGCCCTAAATAGTCTAACTATTTTAATTTGGCCTTGAACTTCTGATAGCCCTTTACCTGCATTTCAGTTACAGGCTGGTACCTTTCTTGTAACTTAAAGATTTCGAAGTAGGAGTATCTATCTGAACTAATATGCCTAAATGCTGTTTCACACACGATATGATAGACAGTAGAATTGTGACAAGTAATCAAAAATTGGGGTTTTATTTTTGTCTGAAGAATGTGACACATTCGTGTCATACACACATTAAGTGCTTGAAATTGCTTGAGCCATTGAACAAATCTCTTCACTTAAACCAGTGTTCATTTTTGTGACCAAAAGTGACCTGTGTGGGTACTTGAATGCAGTCAAAGTACTAAGCTGGTTTATCGCTTTTTGTTACTTGTTCTGCTTACTTGTAGAATTGTTGTGTGTAATTGTGTTGCCATTGTTGCTGTGAGGGTCATCTGAAATTCAAATAGCTGCTGCAATAAAAGCCAGTTCTCTATTTTAAAGAAAGCATATGTGTCTCTGAGGTCTTCACCAGGACCTTATGGTGAACGTGAAGGCTCCCATCTGGACCATGTGTGACCTCGTTGTGTAAACAGAAGATCATATAGCTTTATGTGGTCTTACTATATTATAAATCTTAAAAATCCATGTCTTACTCTGCAGCCGTTACTGTAGCTCTTTAAAAGGTGATGTTCATGTCTCATCCTCCCATCTGCTTCTCTGGAAGCAGGTGAAATTGTGTATCTCTGACATCTCTCATGTGCACAGCAAGGCAAGAGAGCTCTTGAGGATCACTTGTCTGTCCTGCCAGGAGTACCTCAGAAGTCTGGTTTGAGCATAGGTTCTGTATAACTCTGCAGAGGCTGGGTCCATCTCCCCCAAGGGAAGCAGCAAGAAGAGCACTGATATGACTGCCAGTTGCTCTGTATTTGCTTCTAGCTCAGTCTGGGCAACATAAAGTTCTGCTATCTGAGAAGTTATTAGGTATGTAAGGCAAGCACTGTAGAAGCCTTTAGAGAAAAGCTTAGGCAAAACGTAAATGCATCTGTTAAGTGAGTGTTCAACAGAACTCCTGTTGAGGCAGTTAAGAGGCAGTAGACATTTAAATCTTTGTCTAGTAAGATATCTGATCATCTCACTATTAATTTTGTCTCTGATTGTGTCTGCATTAGGGATTCACAAATGACATAGCTGGATGTCTCTTTCCTATTCAGGCTTGCTACTTTACAATTGAAAAGATGAGCAAGAGGGATCCAAACTTGGTGAACTCCTGGTTGAAGTTTTGATCACTCTTCCCAAAGTACTTTGTAGCTTGTTCAGTGGTTGCAATGCAAAAAAAAGGCATCACCAGAAAGTCTGCAGCAGGAATTAGGAAACATAGATTTGGAACGTGTTTCAGTGGAAATGGGATGCTCTTTGAACTACTGAGTCCAAAAGAGCATCCAGGAAGATGACACTTTTGAGATTTTTACCTAGCCTACTTTTATAAGCTACCCGAAGTTTTCAGAATCAAAATAGAAGTGAAAAGAACTACTTCCATTTTAACTGTGTACTACAAGCCTTGCTTTTTTTTCCTTAACTGCTTATTTTCTCCAGATGGGTATTCTACACTATTTGGAAGAAACAAACTGACGTCTGAACATCAAGATTCTTTGAGATTATCCTAAATGTACATGCTGCATGGAGCGTATAGGCCTGCCATGTGCTGCATATTGGCATCTTGAACCTTTAAATTATATGCTGTAGATGATCCTGAAACTTAGTCATGCTATTGATTGTGAATTCTTTAAATGTTTTTTATTATTATTTTAATTTAAAAGCAAATGGAAAATGTATATTTTGATGAGCTAGGGTGTTATTTTTGAAAGTCAACTTAAAGATGAATAAGCAGCAAAACTATATAGCTGCTGAATGCACTGAACCTTTAGAATGTGATCCTTTTTATTTTTTTCTAGATCTTCACAAACTGATTGATTAAAAAAGACATCTTTAGCATTTCATCCCTGAAGAGTGGTCCATCGATTTTGGTTTGGGTTTTTTGTGGTTTTCCACCAGATTTTTTCATCTATGGTGCTTTTTAAGGATGGAGGGGGTTTTGTTTGATTTTTTTTTTTTTAATTATTTTTTTAATGAACACCACAGTGCTTCCATATAGAGAAGGGAATAACAAAAAAAAAAAAAAAAACAGAAAAGGGAAAAAAAAAAAAAGGAAAAAAAATCTTCTGAAAGGCTACCCCAAATCTTTCATTGCAAAAGGAAGAAACCTAGTCTTAAATTTTATTTACTCTAGTTTCATTCATCATTGCTGTAATCTCTTCTGCAGGAGAAGACTCTTTGACCTTACGCCTTGTGGAATTCTTTAGCTGCTGCCATTTTGACAAGGATTTAACAGTAGGTTATAGATGCACTTCAAACTCTATCAGCATGAAAATTAAAGCTGGTTTTCCATCCCACCACAGTGCAAGAAATTGAGTGTAATGAAATTCTTGTGGGCATACACTCCTCAACCTCGTGGGAAGTGCTAGGTTCTTGAAGAAGGAAAGGTTGCTTTAGAGGGCAGAGAAATGTGGGTGTGATCTGGATTCATGTGCACCAGTACTGAATGTTTTGAGGCAAGTATGCTTCAGTAGGGTAAGTCCTGGTCATATTGCTGCAGATTGACCATGTTGTGTGTGGCTCTTGCTGAGTTAGTGTCACTTGTAGCGTAAAAATCAGCAGAAGCTAGGCTGCGTTGTAGTTTTATTCTAAAAGATAAAACATTTTTCTTTAACTGTTTCTCATATTGTCCAAAAGTTATATTTTTGTAAGAACATGCTATGTATCGACTAAAACTTTGCTTTCAGTGTTTAAAAGATCTCACTTGAAAGGAGGCAGGAAGGATATATGCACATTAAGTGCATTTCTGTACATTTCCAAGATAGAATAAAAAGTGCACTATTATTTCCCTAAACACACTAATCCTGAACCATAATGACATTTTTCTTTGAACTCCTGGTATCCTTAGTTTTATTGGAGGGAGTTGATTTCCCCCCCAAGCTACTGTTAATGAAAACAAAACAAAGAAAAAGTACCCTGAAGATCTGTATTATTAAATCGTACATAAAGAAGAATTTTACCGTGTCCCATGCACAAACTGTTTGTGAAATCTGAGTAGCCTATGTAGAATCCCAGAGTGATGCTGGAAAACTAGCAAAAATTTGCTCTTCATTTGCTGTATAATTAATTTTGTATTGTGCAGTTGTGCTGTTAAAATGCTTTCGGATTGGAGAGCAAATAGAAGTATTCTTCAGTCTTATTCACTGCAATAATTTAAAGCGATGTTAATTCTCTAATATACATGGGGCACAGTTCTTTCATGGCCTACAGCTTTTGCATCCCTAAATACTCCCAAAGAGCAGAGCCTCCCTCTAAACAGGAGGAGAGCAAAGTGTCTTGCATTCCCCTGAGTGTTTCAGCTCTGTCGTATACATCCCAGAAAATATCTTGATATTATTGCCTATAACCTAGTAGTGACCCTTCATTTATGATACAGGACTGCAATCAGTATATTGTATAGCTGCAAGTGAATGCAGATGTCCTATAAAGTTACGTGTATCCTTCACTTTGCAAGCATGAATATTCCCATCGATTCTTAGTGTGATTACTCATGTAGGTGAAATTAAGCACACAGGCATTCACTGGGACGGGGCTTACAGCATATATGTTCCTGAGTGAGTTCGATGGATGTAGAAATCAGTCACAAGAAGTAGGGGTGGTTGTTTTTTAGCCAAGAAACTTGTGAACTGGAACATGATGTCGTATGCTTGCTGGCTTGCTGTACCACGGCTGGCATTGCTGCGCAACGCTGCCTGAGCACAGAGGTGTTGGCTGTGCGGGGATGTTCTGTGGTCGGTTCCTGGAATGGCCAGGGGACCAGAATTACATATTGATAGGTGAGAGGCAGCAGTGCTTGCAGATCTTTCCTTTTCAACTGATACAGTATAAAGAGAGTTGGAGGAATTATTTTTTTCTTTAAACTTTTTTTTTAAACGTAGGTTTTTTAAAGTGATAGATACAGTATAAAGCAATTCAGCAAACACTGAACATTATATTTTTTTAAGTTGCTGAATTGATTCTGAGCGAATATATACGCACTGTCAGTTTTTATTTATTTGTTGCTGTAGTGTAGATTTTTTTAAAAAGGAAAACAAGTCTTTGTGTTAGAATTTTCAAATGCAAACTGCTATAGTTGATCAGTTTTCTATGTTTAAGGCCAGTTGGGAAATAGCTATGATTGCTGCACTATGTATGCAAACAGCTCCCAAGATATGGTTAACATTAGGGTTTTCTTAATTATTCTTTGCACTAAATGCTGCTTCCACCTAGAAATGTGATCTAAGTATTCAAAAACTTGATTGATAGTAGTTTGTGCAAAGAGAAGACTGCTGGCGTTGTATCTACTGCACCAGTGCAGTGCGCGTGTTAAAATAAAGGTACACTATTATTACTTGTGTGTTTGAATTGTTAAATGCATCGCGGAATCCGTGTTAAAATGACAGAATTGATGGGTATGATGCTTACCAAAAGATGGCTCTTTTTTCTTTTCCTTGTCACCTAACAAATATAAAGGTACTTGATGGTCTGTTTATTGAGTATCTCTTCTGTCTCTCTCAGATTAATAAATTCAGTTATTTTCCACATAATATGTGCTTAGTAGTATGTAACAGCATGCTGATGTTTGCAGTGGGGAGGATCACTTGAGGCTTTGGTGGTCTTTGCCTAGAAAGTTGTTTTTCTGCAAAGTTGTCTAGATGTGAATTCTTTAGAGATCTGTAAGCGGAAGTTTTAATTTTTTTGCTGAAGTGGCAAGTTGGCTTTGGGTGGCAGTGTGACTCATTGGCACAGAGGAAAAATAGGCCTTGGGGAAGTAGAAGAGACATTAAGAATGACGCAAGCATTGGCACAGTAGTTTAAGGAAGAGGGAGGAGGGCATGAACAGGATGGGTGTGTGGAATAAGTTACTCTGGGATGTGATTCAAAAAGATTAATGTCAAAAGATGGAAGAATGTGACTTCTAAAAGAGATTTTAGAGAGATTTACAGAAATTCCAGGAGAAATATTTACATCTGTCCCAGGTACTGCTATAGCAGAGGGCTTGGTAGTTAGGAAGAAGAAGGGGGATGTCTTACCTTTTCGAGGAGAGAAAAAAAAGTCTCACAGACTTTGAGAGTAGGCTAAAGAGTAATTTTAATGCATGTGATAGGGGAGATAAGTATCTCTTTTTTTTTTTTTTTTTTCACTGTTTAGTTTGAGGTGTTGACAGCTTGCTTGAGGGAACAAGGCGAAGGGACAAGTGAGAAGAAGAGTACTCAATTTCTTTAATTTAGGAACAGGAGACTGCAGATGATGTTGCCTGAGGGTGATAGGAGGAAGCTGACAAACCTTGCCTACAGAGAAGAAAAAGGAGTAGTTGGAATCATTAAAGGATATGCTGAAGGAGCAAGTGAGGGAAGTAGCAAAGGAACTAAGTTTAGGAGCGGTTAATAATAGCATCGAGCAACAGAGAAGTGCATTTTTGAAATATGGGGTGCTTTAGGAAGCAAGGAGTCAGTGTTAGATGGCAATGGTGGACGGACGCAAAGAAGTTCATAACAGTGGTCATGCATTTTACTGAACTTGAGCTCCAGAGGTAGAAATGGAGAAAGTGTAAAGGAAGGAAAGAAGAGGGTGAAATGCACATCATAACTGTAAGAAGATGAGAAGTACTCCTGTGCAATGTCGAGGGAAGAAAAGATACAGGAGCAAGAGCAGTGAAGATGGGAAGGAATAGGGGAATGAACCAGGAGGAGGAACCAGAAACAGGACACCACAACAGATGTGGGAATTTGGGGACCACATCTAGATGTACAAAAATGGGAGTGCCAGTCACACTGCCTTGCTTGTCCTCTGTGGGTATCAGAAGGAGAAGGATGAGAGATGGGAAATGTTTGGATTGGTTGGGTTTTTTTTACTGAGTAAGGGTTGCAAGATGGCTCCTAAGTATTTTAGGAGGAAAAACCTTAACTGCTGGAAATGAAATGATGACTAAAAAGAAACTACTTAGATTGAGTGTTTAGGGTAGACAGATTACCCAAGCGATTAATGAATCACAAACTTCATGAAGCCCAAAAGAAAGGGAAATGTGAGATTTAATTGTCATGGATTGTCATTGTGAGCACTGGAGACAGAAGCATACCAGTGGCATCTGCTGTCTAGAGCTCTAGAACTGTGAAAACTTCACAACTGGGAAATGTTTGAAAACAAAAGAATTAAAAAGCCCTGCCACAGCCATTATAGGATCTTTCATCTGACTTCAAAGTGACAGCTTCATTGTTTGTTACGAGAGGGTAATAAGTTTCATGACCTCAGTGATGAATGCACAACACATTGTATGCTATATTGTCTGCCCAGCAACTAGCATGGTTGACTTTGAAAGACCCAAAGACAAAAGCATTTTATTGACATATAACGAAAACATCTTCATGTGAGTAGTCTTTGTATATACAAAGACAAGTACTGATGGAATTTTAAAACGATAGCTGTAGTGGATGTGAATAACAAAGAGGAATATATACAGCTATGTGAAGCTGGTTTTATCTAACATGTCCTTATTTAAATTTCTTTAAGTAATTATCAACACTGATGCTTTTGAAGAATTATTTTATGCCATGCTTTGTCCAAATTTTACTCTTAAGCTTCACACTGGGACATTCTGGGAAATAATTCCTGAAAATTGGCGACTCTTGTAACACTTAGGTGTTTTCAGTGATGTTTTATAACCACTGATTAGTTATTTAGGGTGGAAGGATGAGTAAGGGGCTTTTTTCAAGCAACATGTTTTTGACAGTTCGTTGTTTAAAACCCCAGTGAAGACTGACAGAATAATTAAAGGAGCATACATTGACTTCTATTTTTAAAAAGGATAGCACTGAATTTTTTACCTGTGTCATGCAGTAAAAAGTTTCTACTACCATTGTAAAATTCTTACCATATTTCTAACAGTTAAATACCAGGGAAAGGGAAGATACCTGCTCACAATTTCTGGAGCTAGTTTTGAGACACTCATGTCCCTTAATAAGTTGTAGTTGAGATGAACTTGTAGAATCATAGAATGATTATGGTTGGAACAGACCTTTAAGATGATCAAGTCCAGCCATAAACATAACACTGACATGTCCACCACTAAACCATATCACTAAGCACCACATCTACACATCTTTTAAATACCTCCAGGGATGGTGACCCCACCACTTCCCTGGGCAGCCTGTTCCAATGCTTGATAACCCTTTTAGTGAAGAATTTTTTCCTAATATCCAGCCTAAACTTCCCCTGGCGCAACTTGAAGCTGTTTTCTCTTGTCCTATCACTTGTTACTTGAGAAAACAGACTGACCCCACCTCCCTACACCCTCCTTTCAGGTAGTTGTAGGGAGCCTCCTTTTCTTCAGACTAAATAGCCTTAGTTCCCTCAGCCGCTTCTTATGAGATGTGTTCTTGTGACCCTTAACCAGCTTTGTTGCCCTTCTTTGCACATGCTCCAGCACTTCAATGTCCTTATAGTGAGTTGCACAAAACTGAACACAGTATTCGAGGTGTGGCCTCAAGTGCTGAGTACAGGGACACAATCACTTCCCTACTCCTGCTGGACACACTATATTTGATACAGGCCAGGATGCTGTTGGCCGCCTTGGCCACCTGGGCACACTGCTGGCTCATTAAGCTGCTGTCAACCAATACACCCAGGTCCTTTTCTGCCAGGCAGCTGGATATATTGGGCCAACTGAGCTGGGAGGTGCAGCACTCACCCAGAACCCTCCCGTCTAAGAGCGACAGGTGAATTGTGCAGGCACAGGTGACAGAGCTGCAGGACAGTGAGGGGCAAAAATGATACTGTTGGCTGTGGATTGACCGCTGTTCTCACTACAAGGGAAGTCTGTTGTCCAGAGTCTGTGTGTTGGCTCTCTGCTGGTAGGGAGCAGGTGAGACAATGGACACTGGTCACCTGGATTCTTCCAGGGGACCATGTGCAAGCTGCAGGAATGCCTTCCTGGAACAACTTAAGCATAAAAATAAATAAATAAATAAACAGTGATACTTTAGATGTGAGTGACTGGAAAGAATAAACAAGGCCAGAGAGGAATTTAGTGCTCTTCAAGACCAGTAGAGAAAGAGACAGCCCCATTAAAACTGAAGAGTCCCAACCATTTTTAAGTTGATAACTGCTTAGCCTAGACACATGAAAATATTGATGGCTTTTGGAAGTTTTATCCCTAATGAGATTGGTTGTTCTCTTGGCCTAAATCTAGAGTTGAACTGCTGCCAAAGCCTTTCTTATGTAGAGTGTATCTTTAGTCTGTGGGTCATGCAAGGACTATTTTAAGAGCTTGCTCATAAGATGGACCTAACTACTAGGTTAGTTTGCTGACCCTACAAAGTATAGTCCCCCTTGTGCCCTGTCTCTCTGAGCTTCTATTTCTAGATATGCTGCAAATACACATGAATATGCAGAGATGTATGAAAATTTAAATAGCCATAACTTCTCAAAGATCAAAAAATATTTCAGACTTTCTTGACTGAAGGGAATGTTTTCTGAATTCTATCAAACCAATTCCCTCAACACTACAGCTTGCATGAAGGGGTTGCTGTGAAGGCATTTCTTCTGGTAGCTATGCCATGTAAATGGTCCCAGTCATCTTCTCTACACTCCCACCTCTTTGTTCTCACCCCTGCATTAGCTCCTCCACTGTGAGAGTTGCAACCAGCTCTCCTGTGGCCATGTGGCAAACCAATTAGGTTAAAAAGGAGCAAGCAGAGACATTGAAGGGAACTGGGCTGCTGATCTCTCTTCAGCTATGCTGCTGAAATGAATGGAGGAAAAAGCAACCTGTGTGTAACTGGTCCTGCCTGTTTCATGGTGTTGCCAGACAAACAGTTGTGCTGGCAGACCAGTGCTGCACAGGTATGGGAACTGGCAATGGAGGGGAGCAAGTCAGAAGAAGGTGCAGGATAAGAGAAAAATGTTCAAAGTAAATGCTGTAGCATCATAGTTTGTACCTGCTTTAGAAATGTAGGGGAGGAATTGTTAATGGAGTTACCTCTTGGGTTTTTTTCTTGTTGTTTTACTCTAATCCCATCTACTGAATAACTTATGGGTCCCTTCTAACTTGAGATATTCTATAATATTACGATTTCAGTTATTCAGAAGTTTCAAGTAGGTTGAATTTTGGGGAGCAGCTAAAAGGTGATCCAGCTTAAACCACATGCCACTTTGACCTAATAGAAATTAAGAGCTTTATTTGTACCAATGTTCTGCATGTAGCTTTGTTGGGGAGAGGGGGTGTTTTTCAACTACTTGTGGCAATTCGTAGCTTGAAACTTTTAAATAACATTTTATGTTAGTAATTTATCTCTCCTGGTTCATTTCATATAAATGGACTGATTTTCTTTTGTTTTCTGATGTTAGGTTAAAAATGATGATAACACAACTCAAGTTTTAGATGCATTTTCTCAAGAGAAGTTTGTTTTAAAAAAATTGTGGACAGCACACATTTCATGCAAGGTGAATTCCTGGCTGTTGATCTACTTTGCTAAGTCCTTTAAAAAGAAAGAAATGTAAGACCTATTATTTCATTTTACTTTCACTACAAGCAAAATCAGCAATGTGGTTTTAGATCCACATGCAGAAGGAGTACTATTGTATGTTATTATAAAGAAGCACCTGCTCAGTGAGCGACAGCTGGAAGGAAGCTGTGAGGGGCCATGGTGAAGGACTCCAAGGTGCTTTCCTTCATCTAGTGCAAGTGCCTCTCTGTACTAAACAATTGTTATTTGCGAGAGAAAAAAAAATACAAACAACTTGGCCTAGATCTGGATCATCCTTGTGGCCTGGCTTCTGCTTGGCTGCTAGGTGACAGCGAGTGACTAATTTTTTCAGTGGGTGGCAGAAATTTGGCCTTTCTTGAGCATTCAGTTGTGAACAAATGAGACTCAAATACATCTTAACTTCAGACACACTAAAATATGTTTTATGTCATGCCAATCAAAATACATTTTAATAGCTTTAAATGTTTTATAGTGCTTCCGGATTCATGCAACAGTGGATGCATTTCAATATTTTATGTAGCTTAAAATAGTGCTTTATAATTGCTTTTATCCCAAGATATAGTGAAGAAAAATAGATGGTTAAAATAAAAACAGTAATCCATAAACAATTTTATGAAATTAAGTTGAAAACACATGATTCCCATTAAGAGCATGTTTTCCAAAGGCAAAGGCTGCAATACCCTAAGAAAATGCAGTCACAGCATCAGAGTATGAAAACTTGGACAGGACCATGAGTTTATCTAATTGACCCAGAATGAAATGAGCTGTTTGCATCATTTCTGATAACCTGTTCTGTTCTCTGAAAGATGTGTGTAGTGACTGCAAAGGGAGTGAATTTACTCTAGCAAAGGTCAGCAGCCCAGTGGTAAGCTGGAATGTAGCACTGCACTTTCTCAGACTGCTTTGCTAGGGTGAGATTTGGTACCAGATCAAGTTAGGAAGTGCCCATGCAATAAGAGCAGGTCTTGGGCTCTAGGAGGCAATGAAGGTCTTTCACTTAAATAATTGATAGCCTGGGCTACAAGGCCACATCCTGGCTGGCTACAGCACAGCCTGGGATCCTGATCTCTCTGTTGCCCCTAGCATACTGTGATTCTCATCAAGGTCTTATATCAGTGCTCTGTCCCTAGCTGCCCTGAATGTGGGTATGGATTGTGCCCAGATGGGGAGTCAAGTCATGATTAAGAAGCCAGTAGGAAATTCTCATGTGTGTCTTAGTCCAGATATAGTCTGGCGGTGAGCGCTTTCTCTCTGGTTTGGGGAGATAGAATATGCCCCTGTAGGCCCTTATTTTCTCTCAGTTGCTGCTTCAAAGGGCATGATACTTCTAGTTCATTTCTGAAAACCTATTGCCTGGCTGTAGAGTTTTGCCTAGGTAAAGCAGATGCTATGAGCATGTTCTAGCCAATATTATTTCTTTTCAAAGTCTAAATTGCAGGATACTTAGCACGATTATAACTTTTTATTAAAAGCACAATCTTCATGGAAGTTTGACATGAGTACTGTAAAACTGGGTAGTGAATCTTCCATTTCAGTCAACCAGTTCAACCAAGGAAGAGGCTGAGTAATTTTAAAGAATCATGAGCAGAAATAGCATCTAATTTTTAAAGATCTGTGAATTCATCAGCATCTTTTAGTGTACTAAGATTCTGTCATTTTCTTGAGAGGTGCATATTGAAGAAGCTAAGGAAACTTTTGCAGAAGGGTGCGATCCTTTCTGCAAGCTTTAGAAAAGGATTTAGCTTTGGTCAGCATGATTTTCCTTCCCTGTAAGCATGCTTGATCATGACTATTTTTGTCATCATTAATAGCTTTGGTAATGGTACTGCTAATTTCTTTCCACAGTTATTTAAGTATCTAAGCATAGTTAGTTAGAGCCATACTGAGGCATTTTCATCAAAGAGTCCCTAGTCCAGCTGCTTGTTCTTAGCTTCTAGTGAAAATTTATCAGGAGCAATACCACATAATGATCCAACTTTTGATATCTAATAAGTAGTTTGGGTGCATTTGATGCAAAGCTCCATATCGAAATCCTCTTCTAAAGGTTGTTTTGCTGTCACTTTTTCCTCAGGGGCACATAAAGACAGTGACAGTGTATTGCCACTGACTTATTTATCCTGCAACCTCTTAGCAGCTGCACACTTGCACCTTTATTTATCAGAGCTTCCCTTCAAATTTTTTCTTATTCCATTTATTCTTCTTTTGGCCTGTGATGGCTAAGACAGCAAAACTGTACCATCTCAGAGTTTTTGGATCCACTGCAACCACCTTTTCTAATGCCATTTTAACTTTACTGTTAAGTTTCTACTCAATTTTTGCCTTTTACAGAGGTATGTGCATTTTTCTTAAATTATTCCACTCAGACCAGAAACAATGTTTGACATTTTTGCTTAAGCCTTTTTCAGATGTGTTCTCTCCTCATGCTAATTTTTCTGACACTAGAACTCGAAACCAAGTAATCGAGAACACTGACTTTCCCAATCTAGTGTATGCAGATAAGTCACAAAAAAATAAAATTGCTACATGTTTTTCTTTGGTCCTGGATAAATCCTCTACCCAAGCACTGCAATAAGCTTGAAGCAAGTGCACTCTTCATTTCAAATTTAATGAAAATCTGAAGCACTGAGTTTGAGAAACATACATGAGTACAGCAAATAGGCCATGCAAGTGTCCGCAAGTTTTACTCAAAGTTTTTTTTTTTAATCAGTTTTGATTATAAATCCATAAAAATGTAAGGCAGTGACAAATCTGTGTGAGTTTTATAGCCTTGTGTCAATAGGAAAAAAAACCCAACAAAGCTATATTTTAAATAGAGATGTTGAAAATACAGGGAAGGGCTGTCAGAGACGTAGCAATTTGGTTTGTAAAAATAATTATATTTAGTGTCTGTTTGGTTCTTGAGGATTTCTGTGACTTCAGGAAAGCAAATGTTTGGTCTTGACAATCCTGTCCCATGAGGCCTCATACTGTGATTTCAACCTGATCTGTCTCTGGCCTCCCCTTTCCTGAGAACTTGATGACCAAATGCATTTAAACCCTCCTGAGGGCCTCCTGTAGGTCCTTATTAGACATGGGTATAATCACTGCAGTAGCACCAAGACTGGGGCAAGAACAGATGATAGCTAGAAATACCTCCACTGAACGAAAGGCACAAATTTCATGTTGTGATGGGGCTTTTTACTTAGGACATCATATTTAATGTGCGAATTTAGCTGTGTGCAAAATTAATTGTAATCTCGAGATGAGGATGAAGAAAAAGAATCCACTTGAGTAAAATGCATTAAAATAAAACTAACTTCAGAAAGATCCTGAGCTGGTGGTAGCAATACCTTGGAAGAGCAGGGTTGGGGTGTTTGGGTTGTGGGTTTGGTTTTTTTTGCCAACCTGTTTTTCTCTGAAAGCAGAGATTGTGTAGTTGTGCTTTCCCTTGCTCTGTCCCCACTCCCTCTCACTCAGCTTTTTTCAGTAATTCTGGACTTTGTCAATCAGCTTCAGCCAAATTTGACAGAGGGGACTTGGGCTCAAAGAGATTCAATTCTGGCAAGTTTTTGCTTGGGTGGAAAGGTCTCTTGTTTCTCCTAGAAAAGCTTCAATGTGAGTATAGCTCTTCATAGGCACAGGAGAACACATCATGCAGAAGGATATGACTGAATGGCCCTTGTGCAAGAAGAGCTTTCACCAGAACTGGTACCTTGTGGGACTACAAAGTTCTACTGCCTTGGGTAGTAAAGTATTTGGAGGAGTTTTTACTCTGCCTTTTCAGGTTTTCTACAAAATTTATCACAGGCAAGTGAGTAAAAACCCTCTTGCAGCGACAGGGTGCCCCAGATACCTGTTCAGTGACACTTTTGTGGAGCAGTTGCTCTGCTCCTGGCTTCAGCTGTCTCTGAGCTCTGCTGCTTCTGAAGGTAGATGTGTGCTGCTGGAGATCCAAGTTTGAGAGCAGGCAGGAGTCATTGCTTTTGCAGAGACAGTGATGCTTCTCTGAGAGTCAGGAGGTTAAAATAGGGGCATGTCCTTGGCAGATGCTGAAAGCAGCCACATGCAGGTCTGGTGCCTCTCAATGTCACTTGAAATCAAAAGAAAATTCATCCATGACACAAACTCATTAGAGACCAAGCATCCTTTTTTTCACTCTTCACATAAATACTCTTTCACATCTGTGAGTGAACATCTGGACAAAGCAAAATATGTGGGTGAAGCTCTGGTGGCCCTGATGCAATATTTTAAAGAAACAACAGATGGATGTGTCCTGTCTACACCCCTGCACCTACTGCTGTGGCCAATGGAGATCTCACATTTCCCTGCAACGTCTTTTTCAGTGCCTTTTCAGCTTATGTTCACAGTTAGATCATATGAAAAAAAGAAAAAATTCACTGAGTTACTCCAAGAGTATTTTATATATTTCTTAATCCTCAGCTAACATGCCTTTCTACAGTCCATGTCAGCATGTATCCTGGACGTGGACTCCAGGTTTAATCTATACAATGAGATGACAGATGACAAGTATGCACATATGATGGCTGTATGTAAACACACTCTTGTTATGGTGTGAATGTGGCCTTTAGGAGAAGTAGTGTTTTGTTTAGCTATAACTTCATCTGCTTCTTGAAGAAAAATGGCCAGAAGACCTAAAGCAGTTTTTCTTTCTGCTCAAGAATATATGCATTGTTTCACTAAAGTGCTTCTTCAGAAGTGTCTCTAAAAAAGCTTGCAAACTTGAGTGGTTTAACTTTAGTCATCCCAGCTGTTGGCTTTTATAGTGAGTTGCTGTTTTGTTTAGATACAAACACCTTTTGTTCAGAGAGTGCAATGTTTCCTGCAGCAGAGACAAGTTTTTCTTGAAGTAATCAGAATAACTTAGCTTACATGGAATTAAAAAATATTTTTAATTTGGGGAGTTAAGTCTTGGAGGACAAAGTTTTCTGCTTTGCAGGGTGTTCTTTCCACAGTTGCAGTTCGAGTTAGCGGAAAAGCTTGCCACCAGCCATGTTCAGAGCCCTGCAAGGCCTGTTGGCTCTGTATGGCTCTTAATTAATGACCAACATTCTCCCAGCTGCACTGAGACTTTCCATGATGTGGCTGTACCAGTGGAAAACAATGGAATTATTTATTGCCAACTGTATATGCCACATGAATAAAGGACATTAATTTGTGCCAGCGTGTGGTTGCTGTTGGCCGCAGCACAGAAATTCTTTGGAGCCAAGAGAGTATCATTTATAAGATTCAAAGGTCTGAGGACAAATGGTCAAGCTGTCTTCAAATGCAACATGTTGGGTGTTTCTCCAGCACATCATGTGTACGCTAAAACCTAGTTGACCAATTCTGCCTACAACAGCTGCATAGTTTGAAAAAAACAGTTCAAGGCTCCATAGTGGAACACTTGAAAAGAAATGGATTATGGCCTTTACTCTGGCCCACACTAATTAATCTCTTTCAATGAAACCATCATATATCTCTGTTTTTCTGCTGAAGCCACTCAAGCTGTGTATAATGGCTTTGCCTCCAACAGTGTGGTAGTAGCTGTATTCTTCATTTTACCATAAGCTAAAAATGCTCAGTAGGACATCATCAAAGTTCTGATGCTTTGTGAACTGCTTCTGTCAAGCTTAACTAATTTCTCTAAGGTAACCTGTCAGTTGCCTCCCAGACAGGGCAAGTCTTTATTGTGCACCATGAGGACAAGGCCTTCTGAGGAAGCGTCTTCTGTAGCTAATGCATTGGTATAACCTAATATGTTTTAAATTAATTTTTTATTTTTATACATGCAAAAACTGAACTGCTCTTGTTGTCCACATTAAAGGTATCAGTAATTGTTTTAATATATTTTGAAGTTACCTAAATGCAAGAAAGACAGTGTTTTACATTGCCCAGACTCATTACAAGCATGTCTTTAAGCAAGCATGGGCTGAACGCGTACTGACCTCAGGCTGTTTTGTTGTTCCAGACTTTCAGTGACACCTATGTAACTCTGGTTTTGACTGTTGCCAGTGAAAACTAGACAGAGTGAGGTTTTGTGTGTCTGTTGAACAATCAAATCTCAAGAAACGGGAACTTCCATGTACCAAGCTATGTGGGGAGAAGTTGACATAGTACTATTGATTTTAGCTTTGATCAAGCACTCTTGCCTGACTTTGGATTAATGAATGGAGGTGAGAATTATGTCTCTTTGTGAAAGAGCAAGGTAATACACATGTCCTTGCATTTGTGAGTGTACATTCATGTGTGTGCATGCACACTCACATATGTAGACAGACTTTTTCTAGAAGCTGTGACACTCTTATGGTGGTTCTGCCCAGAGTGTGTTCCAGAGGGTTTGCCAGCTCTTGCACATGGGTTTGGGTGGAAATGTTTGTGCACATTCTCCTGGCGTTGTTATAAATGCCAGTGATCCTGTTGTTTGAATAGGATCTTGGTCAGAGGCAATTCTGAGTGAATGAATAGTGATTTAGAACATGTTGTATTTAAATACTACTTTTTTTCTCCTGTGTCTATTCAACATTTGGTGAATGTCATTGCATAGCCTTGTGAAGTGCTTTATTGGGCTATAATAGCCAGGAGTGCTGTTAGCAGTTCCAGCAGTATGCGTGGCTGTCTATTGTGTACCTGCCTGTTGAGGTATAGGGTCAATCCACCTACAACAGATGCTCTCTGTTAACACCTCTTCCCCCCCCCCAGTTAGAGGAAGAGAAAGAGGATAAGGGAGAGAGACTTCGGGCCCCTCCCTTCCCAAATGGGAGAGGAAGGGAATGAGAGAGAGGCTTCTGGATTAGAAAAGAAAACTGAAACAGCTTTAATGAAGATAATAATAATAAAATGGAATATATACAAAACCAGTATCAAACCCAACCTCCTCCTGATGGCAATTATGTCACCGTCACCACTGAGGCTGTAGAGCAGGCACTGGCAAAGTCCCAGATTGGGCTCAGCAGCTGATGGGAACTGGGTTCAGGAGCTGGGTTCAGGAACACACAAAGCGGGATCAAAGGCAGGGCTGGGAAGAAAGAAGGCTCAAGGATCCCAAAGGAAAGAAGATCCGGGCAGAAGGATATACCAAAGGGATGGCATAAGAGTCCTGAAGGAAGAGGAGGATCGAGACCCTCGTGATCCCTCAGCTTTATATTGAACACGATGTTCTCTGATGTGGAATACAAGAGTTAACGGTGACCTTGTTCTGCACACACCAATCCTGAGTAGTAACTCTAAACATCAAGAATTATCCCTGCTAGAAGCAGACACTGTCTGTGAAACCATGCTGTTAGCTTCAGAAAGTGCAGTTAGTTGGCAGAGACTCAGCTGAAAATTAAATTCACTGAACAAAATTGGTTTGGTTCTAACTCGAACCAGGACACTGCAAAAGAGCTGCTGGAGTTATGATGAGCAAGGCAACCAATCCAAGCACGCTCATCAGAAAACACATACCAAATTCCACGAACTTCTGTTACTGATCAGCAGTATCAGAAGCTGATTCACATGTACTCCATGCACCTTTTCAAATACTGCCGGAAGTGAACCTCTGCAGCTGTTTGTGTTTTAGCCCAATTTCATAGTTCCGTACATGCTGGAGGAACCAAGGTGAGTTACTGACTACAGCCAGGCTCTACAGCCTGAGGAAAGGACACTTACACTATGCTGCAGTGTAAGTAAGCCCACAAACCCAAACTTAAAGAAGTAATTCTGTTACTTGCAATTGATTTGTGATTTTCTTGCCAGAAGGATCATGTGCTGCTTGGGGCTGACTCTGTAGATGAGTGGGAGCTTGCTGGTTCTTGTTGGAATATCTCCATGTTTCAAGGGGACTGAATTGTCCAGTCTTTCCCTCTCATCTGCTTCCTTATCTTCCTTTTCCCCATTCCCTCCACAATTTTCCTGAGGGAAATAACTGGTTACTGCTCTGCGCTGTTGAAAGCTGTTCTGGTTTTGTGGCCTGATGCTGTCCTAAAAAGAGATCATACCTTGAAGACAAAATGCTGTTAGTGAAATACTAGTAGAGCATGATGTTCAGAACATGCTATTACTTCTCGGGAGCAAAACTTTAAGGATATAAAGTACGGGGGCATTTGAGTAGGTATGTGATCATTCAAGATTGGTTGGGGGGATATAAAGCTGATATGGACAGTATGCATAAGTCTAATAACTGTTCAGCATTTATACTGTCAGTGGTACAATACTGACATAGAAGAAAGACCATCAGAGAACCAATAGCAAATGCTTGTCAAAGGGTCCTTTTGAGATTTGCTCAAGTGTTTGGATCATGGGCAAAGTTAATTGTTGAGATCACAGCATGACCTAAAATAGGATAGCATGTGCTATTTTGGCAGACCCCTTGAGAGTCCTAGTGGTTTCTGATATGAACACTCAATAGCACCAATGTCTTTTAAATAACTTCTCAAAACCTGCACTGGTAACAGAGTTATGCTGGGGGTTCTTTATAACCATGGAGTCATTTGTTCATGAATGGGAATTCTTGTACTGGGAGGTACATGGTCCTCCAGGTTCCATGGCATTCTTTCTCTCTTTTTTCTGTGCTGATGGATGTCAGAAATCTTGGGTTAAATGTGGAACGAGTAGGCAGGTGAAAAGAAACAAATACTTTTTTCCTATTCTATGCCAAGCAGAGATGAGAATGAGAATGTCCTCTTGGAGCTTGCTGGCAAAGAGGGACAGGAATAAGAAGTGAGGGCATTTTTTTTTCAGGGCCCCAACCAAACTGTAGAGGGGGATGAGTGGTGAGGGTTTCAGGACCTACAAACTCTTAAGTCTTCTTCTGAATGAAATGGGTTTTCCCTTTATGCCCATCTTGCATCCAGGACAACGTGTGTGTAGATGCTCACAGGAAAAACCATTCAATTTCCAAACTGATAACTTTGTCATCACGCACACCTTATGACATATGTCTTTCTTCCCTCTACTTTAACAGGTTTTTATCAGAATGGGTGGAGGCTGAGATAAGAACTCATAAATCCTCATAGAAGTAACTCAGACACATCTTGAACTGTTGTTGGTGGCATGAGCACGGTGCTGCCTCTCCCTGCGTTCTTATGTTTTGCACGGGAGTCCAGCTATGGAGGAAGTGAGAGCTCTCCAGAGGGCTGAATATCACAGTCAGCTCAGAGAATTCATCCTGAAATGATTCATTTTGTTACTTGATGAATGGTGAAACCTTGTTGCCTGGAGAGAGGATTGTCAAGTCTAAGCCAGAAACTGAGAAATCCATATAAAGAAATAAGCCTTTTTAGTTTATTTTTTTTTATTCTCCACCAAGTTGATGTGCCAAATAAGTATTTTCCACTAAGTTCATAGTAGTGCTTGACTTGGAAGCATGATCTTCTAAGATTCATTGCAAATCAGCAAGGACTGAAATATCTTGCCTGGAAAAAAAAATCTAGCTTTTAAAGCAGCACTATTCTGTAGGTTGCACTGATTATTACTTTGTGCTGCATGACTGTGATTTTTGGCATACAGTGTCACATACCAAGTTCCCAAAATAAAATGCTACATGATATTCTAAGACCTCTCAGGAAGCTTTAAAAAGGGGTTTGTCCACTGAGTGGACACCTCTTCTGATGAAACCAAATGATGCAGCAGGAATGGTTTAAGAGGAGGAAACTTTAGTCAGCAAGGAGAAAAAAGAAAACCTTCCATCAGTTTCATGTTTGTAAGAGTTGCCAGCAGTCCCGCTTTGATTGTAAAGGGTTTGTAGCTATATGTTTGAATAGCTAAAACATCTGTTCAGCAACGTTGTGAAATCCTTGTGTTTGGAACCCCTGATAAGGGGGACTGCTGAGTGATTGGCTCATAGAGGCTCTACAGGCAGCAAGGGCTGTACATACGGTGGTCACCGCTTGCCTTTCCTCCTCCTAGTCAGAGGAGAACGTAGGAGACAGCTACTATTTTATGCTAATTTTCCCTTGAGAGGGGGAGAGCAGGAAGTGCCTAGGAAATGGTTCATGACAGAAACTGGAGTTGTAAATAAGAGAGAGGAGGAGAGCTCATGGGTGCAGTTTGTGAACAATTGAAATACTGATACTACAGCAACAGAGGAAAACCACACTTCTGCAAGAGCGAGCACATCCCAAGCCATCCTGATGGAAGGAGAAGCGGTACCTGAGGCCAGGAGAGCAGCCAGCAAAGCCACGCGGATTGCCCTCGGCATCTTTGTCAGCGGCACTGTTGTGCTGGGCACCATGCTTTTCTTGGGTAAGTGAAAAGGTGGAGGCTAACCTGAATGCAGTCCTCCCCAGTCTGTCTGCTTGATGCTAGTGTTTGTGCTCTGTCACATACTTTGGTGAAGATCTCAGTCTCTTCTTCTTTCCCCCCATTTTATATTTATCATGAAATGGAAATGTGTCAGGAAAGGGATTTGTTGTGGAAACACTAGAACTGGAAGATGCAACGTGAGCTCATGTAACTTTCTGAATGTTGAATTTAAATTTGGATACTTGGTTGAATGTGTTCTAGCCAGAATTGTGTTCTTTCACAAAATGGGGAGAAACGGATGGGACTATACATATCAGTAATGATTCTGAATTCAGTTTGTGACCAATGAGGACTAGTATTCTGTTCCTGAAGATGAATCTGCAGTGCACATATTTTATGGAATCTTTTAGGTTTTCCTTCATTTGGTTTTCATTTAGGGCTTAACTAAAATTCCTGTAGAAGGTTTCAAGAGTGCATATGCTTGCACATTTTTTAGATTTTTCTGTTCTTCTACAATGAATTGCAAAGTCGTCTTTGCAAAAATCATAAAGAGTGCATCCGGGATGAATTGAAAATGTTTTGATCAGACTTATAAGCTGTAATTAGACACAATAGAGAAGGAATTATTTTCTCCTCTCTGGGATTTGGAATCATCTGTAGATTGGTTTTGTTGGAATACCAAATGTAAGCACATGCCTACATCTATAAAATGATGTGAAGTAGTATAAAGGTACCCTGAGCCACCAAGCAGAGAAGAGGAAGCAGTGTTGTGTCCTGTAAGAACTTGCAGGGACAAATCATCTTTTGGAATAATTCAGCCTAACTTTTCATTTCTTTAGACCAACACAGAGTTCCCTGGACTGGAGGAAACTTAGCCACTAAGCATATCTTTTTGCTTCCCTCCAATCCTTTATGATCTTGTTTGAAAGATCTGTTTTGTTTATAATCACAGCAGAGAAAATTATGCCAGGTTTTCTACAGAATATTTAAAGCACTAGGCTCACACTTCATTGGTGTTTTTCTGCTCTAGAGCAAATACTACAGACACTTGCAGGCAAGTAATTTTTGTGTATGTGAGTAACCCTACTCAATCCACCAAACTCTTTATAAACATGAACAGGATTAAGTCTTCAACTTCTTAATACAAAATATTGTCTCTAAGTGAAAAATAATGGTTTTTACTTAGAGAATACAATATCAAATACCAGGGAGTAATAGAGGGACCTTCTTTCTTTTTCTTTTTTTTTTTTTTAGCACTAGATTGTAAAAAGCAAAAGATATTTACCACCATAGCTTGTCAGAGATAGAAGTTCTTTATCCATAGACCAGATCTGAAAATTCAAGCAAATATATTAATTCTTAGAGATTGTTTTCTAAGCTGAGGCCTATTCTGAGGTCAGGGATTCAGTGTCAAAATTTCATTGGCATAACTGCTATGAAAATAAAAATGCTGGACTTGGATCAACCCAAATGTTTTTAGGATTTGTTTTGAAATTGTCTAGAGGTTTTCAACTAAAAGAATCAAACAAAAAAGTTAAATTGTTTTGGTTTAACATTTTGTCGATGCAATGTTTCTATGTTTCATTGTGACACTGTATTTTGTTTGAATTTAACTCTTTTTTAGGTTTGTTAAACTGCAGAAAAGGAGACCGTTATTTCTGGTCATGTGAAACATTTCAGGCAACTCATGATGACTTTTCTTCCACAGTTTTCATTTCATCTGAAAAACCTGCTGTTTCTGGTAGACCTGAAACATTTTCCTTTCAATTTTCCATCCTGAGGAGTGAAACACAGCCTTCTCCTGCTTCTCTTTTTTCTTCTTCTCAGAGGTCCTAATAACAGGAAGAGAGAATCACATCTTTTTCTTTACTGTTACCTGCTCATGCTGGCTGTAGCCCCACCGAGACTTCAGCAGGGAGCTGCCAGGGAGTAACTTGACATCATGTGGGGTCCTGTCTGTAGTGTGGGCTATGGCAGGACAGGAGCCACCTCCTCTTAGGAAAAGCTGGGTCTAGAGCAAGAGGAAGCAGATTGCTGTCCAGTTCTCTTGGGCAAGAAGTCAGGCAGCCTCTTTTCCTGACTTGGTAGCCTTTTGGATTTCTCTGATTATAGGAACATCCACATTATTTACACCAGCATATTTGTATGCCTGTTTCCCTTTCAGATTTTTGGAGGGAGCTTACTTACAGTGTATATTTGCTTAGGAATCTGGAAACAGGCTTGTAAACAAAGAATCTGGGACACTGAGTGTTATAACCACAACTGTAAGTAATAATGTATGGAATGGTTAGTTCTCTTAACAGCAACAACAAAAAGGCAAGAGAACAAAACCAGGCAAAGTTTTTCAATCAAAATTAGCTGTTAATTAAAATGGAAATGTTACTGCTGAAGAGTTTTTTAATTTGCTCTAATGATGAAGTTGTAAATAGAACAACACCAATTGAAATGGTATTTTGCTTTTGTTTATAAGTATCAAAACCACAAGGGCTACTTTAGATTCTTTACTGATTCTTTTTTGCTTTCCCTCATTTTCCATCAAGTGCAAAAGAATTAAATAGTGTCTATGATTTTCCCTCATTGCTTTGGTTTGTTAAGAAAGAAAATCTAGCAAACTTTCTAGACTTGGAAAGGTTCTAAAAGGCTAACTTCAAAGTGGGGAAAAGCTGGGTCAGGAGGAGTGCAACACTTAATTTATAGGCACATTATTCATTATTTGTATTTCATGTGGCTCAAAATCATGTTCTGGAGACCTCCGCTTCTCTGATTTCTACTGTTATTCAGTATTCCAATTATAATCTTCAGATGCCTCCAAATCTCATGTATTTCTTGGTTAATTTGCAAAGGTTGTTGAGGTGTTGTATTTCACTGAGTCAATGCAAACTTTGGTAAAGTTGTCCAAAAGTAGTTTTACATTTTAAGTTTCTAAGAAAATTTGATAGAAGTCCAGCCATTTCTGTCATTAATTGTCATTAAAGTTATGAGGTTGAAAGAAATGAGCTATATATTCAATTCTAACTTTAGGGGTTTTATAGTAAAATTTTCATGTGCTGAAATACCATTTCACATTTTCCCATCCCTTTTGAACAATATATAACTACAGGAGAAATTGCTTTATAACTATCAGCACTGGTAAAACTATGATACCGTAATATATTCCATTGTTGGTTTGGGGTTTTTTTATTATTATTTTTATTTTTGCCATGGACTGAGTTATTAAGATAATAGATATAATGAGACATTTTTTTAATGTCTACTGAGCTCATCTACTGAGTCTTATTTCATCTACCCCTTGGAACACTTCCATCCTCATCCCAAGTATCAATTGTCTCCTTATTTGCTGCCTGACAGCAGTGTCTGAAATTAGCAATTCCTATGCGTAAGTTTCAGTGGCAGCTGTAATAAACATTTTTAAAAGATGAGCAAAATTAACTGACAATTTCACAGTACTTGTCAGCAAGGTTTCTGGAAGCAAATACAATACTTTTGGGAGCCAGAAACTGCACTGTGCCTTATAAACCACAGCTATCCCTGTGCCCCTTGATATCTGGCTTATTCCAGGCTGGAATGACACCCTGAAAGCATCCCATCGTCACTGGGTCTTGTCAGTGGGATCAGGCGACATGCTGCTGCTTCAAGAGGAGGTGTAGGAAGGCAGCACAAGCCCAGCAGCTTGGGAGGAGCTATGGGAACCCTGCAGAAGGTGGCTAGATACCTCCATGTTGCATTGTCATCTCTGGAGAATGATAGCAACGATGATTAACTGTTTGTACCATGGTGGTGCTCACTGTCAGCGAGTAAACGCGGTTACTCCAGACACTGTGGAAATGTATACTGAGAGACAGCCCTTGCTCTGTGCTGCATGCAAGCAAAGACAAGAGGAAGGAGAAAGCAGGCACAGGAGAGGAAAATCATTTGTTATGAGCTGCAGTATTTACTTAATATACATTCTAACTGTTTCAAATCAGTCTAGTCAGAGATGCATTAAGGCCAGAGCTTGCACTGACATTTGAATGATCAAATACAAAACATTTGGTTGCAATGGTCGAAATTCATTACAAATGATCTCATTATGGTTTTCCATTTTGCAGTTAGCCAAGGTCTTATAAAGTTTCATTCGAAGCAACAGTACTGTTTGACCTCAGAATGCATTGAAGCTGGTAAGCGACAATTTTATCCTCTCTCTTATATCATGATTATAGTATACTAAATGAGGTACTTATATGGTTAAACTTTTTTCCATGATACATTTTACAAGATTTTACTTTAATCTTTGTTAATAATGACAGAAAAAAAAAGCCCAAACCTTTTTAAAAATCACTGTTTACTTTGCTGCAGATCTTTTTGGTTTCTACATTTGAAATCCATGTTTTAAATTGTTTTAACTCTATTCTACCCAGTTTAACCCAAAGTTTTCCATAGGGTTTATTTAGTTTTTAAATAGAAAACAAAATGTTGTGTGACTTGACCTTCAGGTATGTTTTGTTGTTTCTTTCTCAGTAGCCAGAAAACTAGCAGATGAATTGTTAAGCACAGAGATGCTTTAGGGCCAGATCTTACACAAACTTGCACAATTATACTGTGGTGACTATGACTCAAAATCTGCAGCTACTTCCGTATTACCAGACTCTTTTCCCCATGTAGAGATACGTGTGGCAACTCTTATAGAGCTGGGACATCTATTTGTATTAAATGTGAACTAAAGGGACCAGACTTGGTAGGATCTGAGGGACACCCATTTTACACTGGTCACTTTTGACAGAGTTTTGCCCACACTAAATCCATGAGAGTTTTATCATTAGGTGTAATGACAGCAAAGATCCAACAATAGTTAGCACATCAGGAAATCTACCTCTAGAGCTGCTTTATTTGAAACAAACTGAGAGTTGCATGAACTTATAAAAGGATTTATTTCCATTCTGAACCATATGAAACTGATACTTTGACGTGTTTTGAGTTTGAAATCCTGGCAAATTCTGTGGGGCTCCATAAATTGAAAAAATTGCAGATCTCAACATTACCAGGATGGTTCTTGCTATTTTGCTTACACTCTGTGATGTACTGACAGTGCTTTTGGCCACCCTGGGCACCACACTCCAGAGCTTATTCTTTAATGACTGCAAATACGTAAATAAGGTGGGATGACGAATCAAAACACCACCACCCCCAAAACCCCAGCCAAAGAGTGTGGGACTTCAGCTTGAGCTTCAGAACAAAAGAATGTCACTTAAGAGGTTGGAATCTGAACTGACCTTCTTCTTCTCATGTGCACACAAAATAACACAGATTTTTTGGTAAGCTTAGCAGAAGCTGGGATTTTGCACTAAGGCAGACTGGGACACCTGCGTGACCTGACTGTTTTAGATCAGTGTTCTGTGTAGTAACTACATAGTGTCTCAAGACCCGTGCCTTGCCTTGCTAAACAGCTTTTCAGGAGTACTAGAAAATAGCCAAGCATGAAAATGTCCTCAGTTTAGTAAGTCTGAGAGTTTCTAATGTGTGTGAGAGAAAATTACAGCTGAGACATAGAAATATCATAAAAAGAGTTACTCTGAGTAAACAAAGAACAGTTACTGGATGCTAGAAATAGTACCATAAAGTCTGTAAAAGTTTATCAGATTTCCTGATGGGATTTTTAATCAGGTACTTGGATAAGCCTCAAAACACGTGATCATTTAGTAAAAAAATGTCCAGTATCCACATACTCCATGTTACCTGACCCATTTAGATTTATGCACAATCACTAGAATACATTAAAAGATTAATAGTTTTAAACTAAAAGAGCATAGATTTAGACTAGATAGAAGAAATTTTTTATTATGAGGATGGTGAAACACTGGAACATTCCAGGTCAGGTTGGACGGGGCTCTGAGCAGGTTGATCTAGTTGAAGATGTCCCTGCGCACTGCAGGGGGGTTGGAACTAGATGAGCTTTAAAGGTCCCTTCCAACCCCAAACATCAAATGATTCTCTATGATCCATGATTAGATACTCAAAAGCTATAAACTCTCTGGCTTGTCAGACTGACCTCTCTCTTACCAGTCTCATTTGAAATAGCAACTGGTGGGGATGCAGTCACAAAATGGGGCTGAAAACACTACAATTATCTTTTCCAGTGAATGATAGATCAGAACTTGATTTGTTTTCTTGTGCAGCTATTCAGTTAAATGTAAACAGTACATAATTTCTGGAAAACTAATTACAATCTGATATATATTGCTACTAAATTACTCAGGCAATTATTTCTCTCACTGCAAAAGTGGAGAGCCTGTCTTTAGGTGTCTGGCTCCAGCAGTTGATGTTCCTGTGGTGCTAGGTTCAGTGGTCATTGCTGTACAGCACTCAAGAACATTCACTGCAGATAATTCATGTTTTTTTGCTTCTCATGTAGGTACTGTTAGATGCTAGAGAAGCTGGGTGGTATTCTTGTTGCTATTTAAAAAATGACAGAGATCAGGGTGTACATCAGTCCTAGAACAGCAAGGTTTAGCTTGCAAGTGAGGCCAGCAACACATTGTAGAGATTGGTAAAAGTTAAACATAACTTCTGGACTGTGGCCTCGTATAATTCTCTATTTAGGAAAAAGCGTTCAACCAAATCTGTGTGGTGTCTCTTTTATAGCTGCTGGCATCCTAAGCAAGATAAATCAGTCCGTAGATCCATGTGAGAACTTTTATCGATTTGCATGTGATGGCTGGATATATAATCACCCTATTCCTGAAGACATGTCAAACTATGGTGTTTATCCTTGGCTGCGACACAATGTGGACCTCAAACTAAAGGGTAAGTATGTCATTTCTGAAAGTGTTTGATTGGCTGACTTTGAAATGAATGAAGACTCCACATTTCTTTCTGATCGTTGGATAATATCCAACAGCTCAACTTGATGTTCTAAGTATAATTTTTGTTGGTTTTTGTTTTAATTGAAAATAACATTGAGAGGTAGTGAATGATAACAGAATTTGGGAGGAAGAATACAGCTGCTGGAAACTCCACCTGTTATTACTGAAGGGATAAAAGGATACTCCTTATACCAAAGGAGAAGAGGAGATCTTCCCCACTTGCAGTAGATGGGTAGACCAGAGCGCAGGAGCACAGCATGCATATTTAAGAATATTCCAGATCCAGACAAACAACAATCTAGGATAGCACTCTGTCTGATGGCGGATGATGGTGAATAGCAGGAAAATAATATAATAAGGCCAAACCAGAGTGATATTTTCTGGTATAGTTACCTAACTCTTGGCAGGAGGCAATTTACACACTTCCGGAGGTGGAGGTTGTTTGGGTATTGTGTTTCTCTCATGTGGCCATTCAAGCTGCCGTTGAAGTACCTGAGCTATCATCAGTGAAACAGAAGGCTGCTTAAGAATGCATGTCTAGACGAAAAAATAGTTCCAGGGTGGAAACATGTAGGAAGAGAGGTATTTTAATCTATGTGTGACTTGACCTTGTGCTATACTCTGCAGCTATACTTCCTCATCAGGAAGCTGTGCAGACCAGCTGGGGAGAAAGGGTGGTGATTATTGTTAGGTAGGAAAACCTTTCCAGGTTCTTATAATCTTTGCTAAAGGTGAGTCAAGCGAAAAAAAGGGAGATGTGCTGGATTTATTATTGTTGTTGGGGTGTTTGAGATTTGCACACCTTGAGCACATTATTGACCTATTTGTTGACATAAGAGCCTGCTTTGGGCTCACCACAGGACATTGTGCTTAAATACAGCATTTATTTTTCTCTTAGATTTTGTACATATGTGCTTGTGTAGGCACCAAAGCCCTTCTCCACTTGTTTTCTTCTGCCATATCATATTCAATTTTCTCATCATTAAGTAGTTTAGAAGCTGCATTTGGTTTCAGAATATGAGTTTGGAATTTCAGCATAGGGTATAATCTGATAACTGCTGTTTTAAGTCTGCTGAAGATGTCATAACTAAAGGAGGAAATATTGCCAGAGCCTGTTTTAAGTTATGCTCTGCATTCTAATAGTTCTGCTGTCAGAATTGGGCTCTATTAGATAACTGCACATCCTACTTGAACCACAGCAACAAAGAAGCCAGTCCTAATTGAATATAGAGTACCAAGCTGTGACTCTCATCCTTAATTTCCTCTTTTGACAGAAACTAATCAAGAACATCATGATAAGCCACATTTTAATATGGTTTTCTTACTGCAGTCCCTTTAGAAGTTGCTAATCCATAGCTAGGAAAATACAAGACAAAGAAAGAAACACCTCAGTGTATTTGCTTAATGGAAACTCCATATCAAAAAAAGAGTGTAATGAAGTGCCTGATAACTCCTGTAATAGGAGGCCTAAACTGCTCCCTGGAGTGATACAGGGACAAAGATGTGAAACATTGAGTCTTGTAGAGGAGTTGACTTAATATAACATTGTCATCTCATCCTTAACTTTTTATTTAATAAACTTTCCAAAATATATTCTTGGTAATTAACAAAGGAGAAGGAAAAGAAAAAAGAAGTGATGGATATTGATGTTGGTAGCTGAAATAACAAGACATAACTTCAGCCCTTATGCATGTTTGTGTTTTAACTTGAGTTACTTCAATAAATTAGCTTGACAGTGAGTTATTAATTTGTGTATGACCACAATCTTGCTATCAAAAGTTTTAGCAAGATGAAGAATTCTTACCTAGAGAAACATGCATATAGTTGGCCAGAACTTGGAAGACAATTTAATCTCTCCTTCCTAAAGAATTCTTAGTGGAACTTTGTACTTCATTGTAAATGTCCGTTTGACACTCAGTAGATTAAAAAAGCCCCAGACTTTAAAGAGCTGATTATTACGCAAGTTTTATGTTCTGAAATATTTATCATATTAAAGAAAACTATTAATCTTATAGTGATAACATGGCTTGGCCAGAAAGCCACATTTTTCATATTTTATATTCTTTGATGATGTGATATAGATAGAAGTATTTATTCAGGCAATATATTAAAAAATTATGTTACTTAAAATAAATTATTTGAACATCTAATCTGTTTTTGCATACCTGAATGTTACTGAGCCTTAGGCAGAAAAGGAGTTTGGATATTTGTGCAAAGACCTGTGTGTGGCCTTGGTTACACAAGAGTGTCTTCAGTACTCTGGAAGCTTAATTTTTTGTTCAGGGCCAATTTCCATGAAAGATCTTCGAGCTGGTAATGGATAGCAAGTGTAAGAATTAATTTTGCCTTGCCAAAAAGTAGTAGATGTAGCTGTATCATGTACTGAACCCTGTATGAAGGGGTTGAGAGCAAAGCTTTTGGGTTTTTTTCTTTTTTTTTTTTTTGAGGTTGCAAGCATATGAGCATATGACTTTGCAAGTGTCAACTTCAAGAAAGGGTAGAATATTTTCTGTATTAGTGAAGATTTTTGGTGCTTTAACAGGGAATTCCAAAGAGAGAGGAATGCAATGGGACAATGGAAAATAGCTGGGAATTACTGGGTGGTAGATGTTTTGCCTGTATATCTATGGTTGATCGAAGGAACAAGACAAGAAATCACAGAATCNCTGCATGGGGTTGTTGTGGCCAAATATTCAATTCAGTGTTGTTTTAGATTTGCAAAACTTAATGTGACAGTTAAAAATCCTATTTTTTGTAAGTTTCATGTTTATAATAGGGTAGGAATATATATACACATATACATACATACACACACATGCACATGTATATGTACAATATGTGTCTTTTTCTAGTTGTCTTAGGATGGATTCAAACTAAAATTATGTTATCATTTCCCCCTTAATTTCTTTTCCATCCTTTGAGTGTCTTTTCCTGCTCTCAAAGGAATCCACAAACCATATGTGTAACTCACTTTGATCTCATGGCTATATAAAATGGATAAAATCCTAGCTTGGTGAAAGCAGTGGTAGGTCTTTCCTTGGACATCAACAACAGCAGGATTTCATGTGTTGCGGAGGAATATACAGAAGACAACTGTAGATAGCCAAAGGTATGTCAAAAGCAGAGACTTTTGGTTTTGGTTATGTCACAGATCCAGATAATGGACATCTAATACTTAGGTTAAAATTTCTTCCTTATAGAACCATTCTGGGGAGGACCAAAGCACTCCTACTTCCAGCTACCTATTCCTGGCTGGACCAGACTGTCCCTGACTTGAAGCCAGTGTTTCATTTGCAGATAGACTGCAGGCATATTAAAAAGTGCCTCTTGCTGGTTAAGAACAAACACTTTTGGGGCTGATGGGTCTCTGAGGAAGCTCTATGAGTCATTCAAAATGGAAAAAAAGGTTTGATTGTGGCACCTGCTGTATGAACAAAAGCTATCTCAAATTGCAACTGTTTCAGCCTTATGTCAGGTCAAGACTGCAACATCTCTGTGAATTAATAAATGTTTTTCACTTACCGTAAAATTTCCTGCAAAGCTATTTGTGCTCCTGTTGAATTTTTCCTTTTTGATTGGTGACCTTAATTAAAAGTTTAGGAGCACTTTTTTCTTACCACTGAAATGCAAGTGGCTTTTAGGGAATAATTCAGATCTGGAAGTCTGAGGCAAGTAAATCAGTGCCTATTACCTATGGTGAATGTTGATTGTGAACCAAGCAGTTTCTTTTCCTTTCTCTGAAGTCTGCAGAACAATGATGTACAGCTGGGTTTTTGTTGGTTTAGATTTTTTTTTTTTTCAAGTGGCCATACAGGAAGCAATAAATTTTTTTTAAAAAAACAAAACTATGCAAACATTCCTAAATCTCAGCACTGTGAAAGACCTGATTTAAATTATATGAATCGTTTGTGAACGTGTCTTCCAGGCCTTTTATATTTATGTCTGTGAAAACCAGTTTACAGATTAAGTCTCCATGCTGATCCTGGCCCTGTGAGACACCTACTTCAGACAAATTTGCCGTGCTAAGCTTTATAGTGTGGCTATTTTCTGAATGCCAGTCAATTTAAAGTGAGGATTTTCCAATGTGGCAAAGAGAAAGAAATGAAGGCCATTTAGGAGGATATGGTGTGTAGGTTTTTAAAGAACATGAGGCAGACAGCAAACAAAATAACTTGGCAATGTAGGCAGCTTTTCCCAGGATAATCTGCAATGGTTTTCTTTAGAAAATAAATTCTTTTTTAGAAATTTAGACCAGTAAGGTAAAAAATATCTCAGTATGGAAATTTATACTCTTTGACCATTTCACACAAATCCCAGAAGCTGGTGATGAGCAGCTGCTGTTGGTGTTGAGTGGCTGCTGTCCTGCACAGAGGACCCTGTACCACAGGGTTCTTTGGGAGTGGTTTTTCTTCTCCCACCCTTCAGTGGTTTAAACCCTGCCGGGACCGGGCACCACGTGGCCGCTGCCCCCCCATCCCCCGGACGGGAACGGGAGAGGTAGCAAAATACAAACCCTGCGGGTTGAGATAAGGAGAATTTAATACAACGATGCAAAAGCAACAATCACAACAAGAGTAACAGCAACAGGGATAACAATGTACAAAACAAGAGGTATAAAGGTACAGACCGCGTGGATACAGCTACAGACGCAGAGCGAGGCAGCCCGGGTGAGACAAAGCCGGGCCTGCTCTGCCCGCGCCTTGAGTACCGGACGTGATGTCAGCATGGGATCGAATAGCAACTCCTGGTGAAAATTAACCCTATCCTGGCTGAACCAGGACAAGCAGCCATCTCAGTTGGGACCACTGAGAGATGGCTTGGATGCCATCCATGAAATTTGTGATGCAGCTGCTGACACTCATCCCAAGGTTTCCCTATTAACTGATCCATCTTTTGTGATTTCTTTCTTCAGAGGCAGCTGTTTGAGAGCTGTCTCAAGTAACAGGAAGAATATCAGAAGTAATTAAAAAAAAACCTCAGAGGGTATTTATGTTATTGCCTCCAATATCTTGTTGAAGAGCTACTCCTGGATAACAAGTTAACAGTGCTTAAAACTGTTTTGCTTGGTGTTCTCTACAACAAATGGATATTTTTTTCAATGGCACAGACATTTTTTTTTCAGTGGTCCAGATCTTTCCTATAGTGGCTTATTCCTAAATGTAAGAAAAAACATAAGTGGCACAAGTCAGGTATATCTCTCTGGACAACAAATTAATAGCTTTTTGGTAAAATGAAGTACCTGAGTCAAAGGTGAAGTGCCAGGACTTTTTTCAGGCTTTGTGGCTGCTTGAAATGAAAGTTGTATTTGTAATGGGTGATTTTGGGAAACCACGAGTACCAGAAAGGAGATAATTTTGGTTGCTAAATGAGGTTCTAAGGCAGCACAGTAACTGAGCCACATGGTTCCCACAGCATCTCCCTGGCTGGGAGACCAGAGTCACATCCCTCTGCGAGCCCTGCACTGGAAAGGGAGTGGGGCTTATGGCACGCTGCCATTCCACATGCGGCATAATGTTCCTCCTCCCATAGTTTACAGTGAACCTCTGTTTTGTCTGTGGCCTACAGAAGGATGATACATTCATGTCTGCAGATACTGAATTTCAAAAGCACTATATGACTGTACTTTGCACTGGTAATTTTGCAGAAAGAGAGTTCATACCTTGCAAGGCATAGCAATCCATGACATCTAATTTCCCATTTTCTGAATAACAAAAAAAAAAATATGCAAGTGCATGTTGAAAGTATTAATATAATGAAGTAAAGCTCAATGTTGCCATTTAGTAGGGAACTCCACCTATACTGTAACAATTGGGGATCTTGCAATCTTTTGGTTTAAATGCAGTGCAAACTCTTATGTCTCATATTATAATGACATTATAACATAATACTGGAGGCTAGAGGGGAGGGGATAATACTGCTCAAGAGATTAATATTTATTATTGAAATTAGATTTATGAACAAAGACTCATATCCCCATAAGATGATTTTGGTTTTGCTAGTTTGTGTAGAGTTATATTAGCCGACTTTTGGAGGAACTCACATGATGTGCTTATCTTTTCATACACAAACTCAGAGAATTTACAAAATGCTGAAACTGGAAACAAACAGCATTGTCATATAGAAAATGTGTTGTATATTAGAGCACTGAGCAGCATTAGGAAGCATTTATATAAGCACAGCTGTTCGACTGCCATTTCCATAAGAACTTCCATATTGACAAAATGAAAATTCAAGAAAAGGGTTGGGGAACTTCTTCTCAAGGGATGAGGGGTATATTGGGTTTATTTGTGTAAATACAGCATCCTTTCGTGAAACTGGTGTTTTGGAAAATTTGTTTGATTTGCTTGATTTATGTTCCTTGGGAATTAGAACCTATATGAATTGATTGATTACTAAATCTTCATGAATTCCTGTGGACATGCATATTAATTACACCCTCATTAATGGAAAATTAATTCATAATGATTAAATGTTCTATCAGAATGTCAGAAGAATTAATAATGATGAGCTCATTATTTTCAAGAGTCACTAGTCTATCCATGGTGAGGTGGACGCTGCCATCAAGAAATAGACTGATGGGCATTAATTGTATCAAATACAAAACATGTTTGCCTGAATTGATTAATGATATGTTGATCGTCATTAAGTGCCTTTTTAAAAAGCCAACAAAACAAACAAAAAACCAACTCTCTCCCCCCAAACTTGCAGTATAAAACAAAGGGTGGGGGAGAGATAGTTTATCAAAACAAGGCAGTCTTAGATTAAGGCATCAGATCCATAAAAAAAATTCTGAGGAATGAGCTCCTGGAGGTGCAGATTACACTGGTAGTTTTTATTAAAAAAAAACCAAACAAAAACAAAAAAAGGTAATGGTTTGAAAATATGGAAACTCTTCTATTTAAGGCATATCTGAGGCTGTGTAAGCTAACACAAGGCCTTCCAAAAGGGACCAATAGCCTCATTCATTGGCATCCTGGATGCTTTTGCCTTCCAAAGAAGTAGGAATATACAATATGGTGGGTGGTAGCACAATCCAAGTTGTGTCTAGTACTCTGCATTATTTCATATTCCTGTCTTAACAAGGAGTTTGCTTTTATGCAAGTTATGATTATTTCAAGTCCTTATGTACTCCAGTAAGCTGATTCTGGTGACCTGACTATTTACAATGGGGAGCTAAGAGACTAATGATAAGAAAGTAGTAGAAGGTTTATTAAGTAGGGAACACAAAATATGTGAAAGTAGAAATAACATATGCTTTGGTAAAATTTTAAAGCTACATTATAAGTACCAGCAAAGTGTATTGACTTGTTATTTTGTTTTATTTGAGGCTTAAAAGAAAAAGCTTTATTTAGGCAAGGATAGTTTTAAGCATACGGAGAAAGATTTTTGGAAGCCTTTGATGCTAGTGTGTTTTTCCATATACGTATTTAGCAAACAGTAGAGAAATATGTACCATAATATATTAGAAATTCAAAATAGGTGTTTATAAAATGCATTTAAATACTTTTTGTAGTGCATTAGACTCTGACTGCTTCCCTCCCAGTCCCCTGAAACTAAGCAATGTTTACAGCCACCAAGAAGAAAAAGGAAGAGCCTTAATGTCAGTAAGGTGCTGGTATTTTTAAAAAGTATTTAACTACAATGGTGAGAAAATGTTTCATTGTTTGTCTTTTTACTTGTGAGGGAGTGAAAAATTACATCTTTAAACAGTGTATTTTCTTATTTTGGAATAGCGGAAACTTTTATTTAAAACCCAATAATTTGCAACTCACTTCTTGTAAAGAGTCTAGTGAAGATGAGGACAGTACACTGCACATGTTGAACTATACACAAGACACCTTAGCAGAAGTGGTAAAAAAAAAAAAAAAAAAAAAAATAAAAAATAAAGATGACTATTTAGGTTAGTTCATATCTTAGGGAAGCCTCAACAAACAAATATTGCTATCAATTGTTAATAGAGGAAATAGGTTGTCATGTACACTAAAGTTGCATAGCAGGAGAAATTCTCAGAAGAACTTGGGTTTTAAAGGCATAAAGGAATTTAATCAGGCCTTGAAATGATGTATTTGAAGTTGATTACACTGGTGTCAGAAAAGAGCTGGAAGTAGGTTTCTGTGCTCTCCACTGAGGTTTGTCTCTGTGGTGTTTTCCAGGCAGGTGAGAATTTGCTCTGCTCTTCTCCTGAGGCTTACAGATGCATAGCAGCTCTGAAATGGAAGCCGGACATGTGCGTTAGTATGGGATTTTGACCTGTGCTGATAAACCTGCTAAGGGGGATGAAGTTGTACTGAACCACTAAATGTTGCATCCTACAGCAGGAAATGTCCATGTTTTTTTCAGGAGAATGCTCTGAGAGAAGAGATTTAACCCTAAGAATTATCTTGGCTTGACTATATTTATCTTGTTCCTAGGAAATATGTACAGCTTTGAAATATGTCAGTTCAGTCTGTCACTTCCTTTTAGAATATACATATGTACACACACATATATCTATATACTCTTCACCCTTCCCTCTATACCTCTCTCCAAGTATAAGGTGTCAGATTTCCAAGCTGATGAGAATAAAACATACATATCATATTTTCTTCTTTGATGATCTCATAACCTGGACTGTTTGTGTCACAGTCTATTAAACTCATATTTTCACATAGCAGGGCAGGGAAGTTATCATTGGTCAAGCAATCAAAACAGTCTTGTGTATAATTTTAGATGTTGTGGTCAGTGTTTTATTTTGAGATAGAACATTGTGCCCCTCGTACGCCTTCATCCATAAAACTTACCACTGCCAGCTCTCCTTCACTTAACTTCAGGCTCTGAGAAAAAGGGATTGGAAACTAGATACTCTAAATGAACGTCAGCTGACCCCAAGCCATTCTGAAATAATCACTCTTGAAACATATAAGCTCACATTACTGTAATTAAGACCGTACATTTTTCTAGCTGTGATTTCCGTAATGGCAGCGTAATTCTGAAGTTTTTTTGTGTGCCCTTTAGCATCCTGGACAAATCATTGCTCTGTGAACTGTACTGAACCTGGCTTCTTAAATCCAGTGCACTGGGAATTTGATGAAAGAGCAGTGCCTTCATGACACAGTTATGATACCCTTACTAGCACAAATGCAGTTGGCTATTTGGGTTTTAGAAGTTAGGGTTGCTTTTCAGGAGCTCTTCTGCCATAGCTCCTTAGTGTGAAGAAAATACAGGATTTAATGATTTGTCAATCTTAATGAGGACTAGATTAATCATGGTTAGCTTATGGCCCAGGGACCTCAGGGAATGACATTCTTCACACAAGTATTGTGTGTTTGGTTTGATTGCCAAACTCAAATCAAGGTTTGAGGAGGTTTTTCTATATTTTTAAGCTGAAATTCCTTGCAGGATATTCTTAAAACATCCTGCTCTTGGCATCAGAAGTTCTCATGCAAATTTCCAAAAGATAACTTGGGTTTTGCTTCTTCACAAAGGTAGCACATGATTGGGATAACCTGGGAAGGAAACAAAGCTTGTGACTGATAACTGGAGATGGGTGAACAGCTCTTTTAATTCTTCTTCTCATTAGAAACCCTAGCTGTAGAGCAGCATAGAGGGGAGGGTGAAGAAGAGAGTCTTTATTGCTCAATAAGTGAAAGGGAAATCCACCTTCTCTGTCATCAGGTATTTGCAAAGAAACTCCCTTTCCACAAGTAGAGTTTCAGCATTGTGGTCTGAGAAACTGAAGCTCATCAACACACAATATTGAGCAATTATCTGGCTACTACCTACTGCTACTTAAACTGAAGAATGAGTATGCTGTTGTCTGAGGTTTTGATAGGGCTCTACTATGGACATAGTTGATCAGGGAACACCTTTTACTTTTGGCCCAGTGAATGGTCCAGGCATAGGTTTCTGAGAAGCTCTTGGGCTGCTTTCTGTATCTGCTCCTGGAAAAAATGTATTGCAAACGACTTTCAGTTGTAGTACTGAGAATCATCTGGGCAATGCTGAGCAACTCCCACTGTCACTAACATTAAAGGGACTGAGGGACATTCACCACCTCCAAAGGATTGAGCTCTTTAAGTGTTTGGATCAAGTTCAGCAAGCTTTATGGTCATAAAGGAGCACCGTTCCAATCAGAAGGACCCTGACATGAGTCAGATAAGGAGGAAATAATCCTTAGTGACTCACTTTCTTTGCCTACAACAATGGATAATGGCTGTATCTTCTTGGTCCCACATGCCTAAGAGTGCTTTGAGATCCTTATCCTAAATGTATAGAGTGCAATGCCAGGAATAACCATTAGATTAACTCCTGTGACCTTTCTTGTATCACAAACAATTACATTACCCATGTAATGCAGCCCAATAGCTTGCACTGGGATAAAACATAATTCATATTAGGCTAAAGCTTATCTTCCAAAAAAGCATCAAGTCTTGAAGATATTAAGAGGCAGAGAAGTCACTATCTCCTCTGGTTGCCTGGCTCCAGCAGTTAATCACTGTCACTGCTGAATCTGTCTTCATCTTTCAACTGTTGGCTTTCTTTGTGCCTTTTTTCATCAGACTAAAGACTTTTTTGACATCAAACATTTTCTAATGGCAAGGTACTTTCATGCTCTAGTTCCACCACCCTTCTACCGTCTTTTTTGAGGCAAATTATTCTCCCTTACTGCATAGCTTTCCTCCCCCTCCACTCTTCTGTTTCTCAAGCCACTCCACCCAAAGGAAAAAACAAATGGTTGTGAAATTTTTCTGTACCCTGTCCAGCTGTCCAACATTGTTTTTAAAATATGGACAGCCAAAGGGTAGGTAGGGTTCCAGTCTGACTCAGCAGCCTGTGTACAACAATAAGATCATCTCCTCACTTTGATACCTTTTGCAGTCCAAGACCACTGTTTGCTCTCACATTGCCCTGGAAGTTCATGTTGAATTACTTGTCTGCTTCTATATTTTCACTCCTTCAGGATTATGACTTTCCAGGAAATGGACTGTCCCCTTGGAGTTCTTGTATAGCTTTGTTTTGTTTAATGTGTGAGCACGTTCCCGCTGGGATATTTGCACATGCAGTTATTTTTCTTCAAGATACAAAACATTGTAATATACTTCAGATCATCATCAGATCAGATCACTGTGCAAACACTTCAGTTTGCATTTTCCACATACAGTTTGTAAAAGGAAAAGGACAAAAATGAATGGAAAAAACCCCACTTTTTTCTTTACTAGCACAATGTATTCTCTATATCTAGGGTTAGAAAGTGCAAAGAAAACTTATGTTTTTCTCTCTAGAATAAGAAATAAGCTTAGCAAATCACATAGTGTCTCTCAGGAATACAACTCAACTTGTATATTTAGAAAACTATCTGATAGCATACAGAATATATACAATCTGCAGATCAGGACACTGATAAATTGAATCAATATTCCTAATCTGAATAAATGGCATGCATGTTTCTTTTCCCTGCAAATCTGGCTGTACAATCCCTTTTTCATGCACTCCAAGTCGGAAGCAGGAAAGGTGCAGGATTTCTTAGTGACATAAAATATGGTGGTTGAAAACCAAAATGAAGCTGTGTAAGACAGTAGGCTGGAAAATCAACAAGGGCTAGAAATGGAAAGTAAGATTAAAGGTAACACTTAGCCACCAGACTATCCTTAGCAGCTTCAGAATAGCATGCATTTAAATAAACACACATACACACCAGCAAAACTTACTTTGTAAAGTGCCTTGCTCTCACTTTTAACAGCAGATGATTGCTATTTACTGTAGGGTAGTGAACCACAGGAAGCTGGCCTTTTTTAGCCCTCCTGCTCTGGAAAAGAACTGTCTGAAGGCAACTCAATATAAACTTCCTTCCTTCCCTTCCCAACCCTAGCTCCCTGCCTCTAGTTATGACTTTTTTTTTTGTTGATTGTCTGTCTGAGCACCTACAATTCAGAAAACTGAGGATCATTCCCAGCTATGGAGTCCTTTTTGTTGGTGATGCTGTGTCTTTGTGTTTTGTACAAGAGCGAGAGAGAGTAATGATGCAAAACTGCCTGACCTGGGCTGTCAGAAGTACAAGAACTTTGATTTGCAATTGGAACCTCCTCACCCTCATCCGCTTGGTAGAAGAAAATGAATGATGAAGTAATTTGCAACTTTAGGAAGTTTAGGATATGGTGAACACCTTTAGCCAGTTTCTGGCTGTGCACTTGGTAGTTGCTTAATGAGATGAGTTATGTTATTTCAGTGCTGCAGAGCAGAATTACCAATAGGTTTTAACACTTGCCATAACTAAGTTTTATGTGAAGAGAAACATAAATCTTGCATCTGGGCAACCTGTGAGTACAGAAACGTAGACAATGAGGTACTGAGATCAGTAATGGAGGCCAAGATCTCGTTCATTACAAAGAAAATTAGTTTGGAATTAATTTGAAAGTGAAGAAAGTAAAAGACGTGACTGAAGAACTGCTTTGTTAGAACAGCCATTCAAATGCATACTTTATATTTGGCAAAGGGAATATGATCGTAGACTTTATATTCTATGTGGTTTAAGCTATGCTGGTTCACTTTGCTTGTCCTAGTGATTTTTGGCTATGATATTCTCCTTTGCATTTGTGGCAGACTAGTGTTAAAAGTCAGTAGCAGCAATAAAATGTTAAATTGTGGTTGCTGTTAATACTGATTCTGTGCTCTTTCAGAGGGTTGTAAATCAGCTTAGATTGTGTGGGTTTTTTAAAAATTTTTTAGATTTTTTTAGATTGCTATTCCATCTCTAGCACTGTAACATTTAACTGTGAGCTAACAAATAAACTATTATTTTAAGAGTGGGTTTTTTTAAATATCATTGGAGTGCTGTGTGTTTCCTTGTCTGGTCAAAGCCATTCGTTTCTAAAAACTCCCATTTAAAGATGAAGCTAAAAGATGCTGATTGAAGTTGGATAAAATTTCTTTTACAGTCAGCAAATCTGATGAAGGATATATTGTCTATTGAAACTGTCTATAGATTCAAGTTGAATTCAGTTAATATTTGGAGTCCTAAAGTGGAAGATTGCTTTAGGGAATTGAAGCTTTTCACTTTGAGACACGAAAACTAAGTTAAGCAAAAAAAAAAGCAAGCTGCAAGTAGAACAAACTCAATGTCCTTCTCAGCACTGAGTAAGCTGCTTTAGTCAAAATGCTGGTAACTCTGATCTCTCTGACTTGGCTACAGTTTTTAATTCCAGCTACTGGATTTAACAAAAGACTACTAGACTAAATTTCTCAGCAGATTTGTACAAATACACACAATGCTCTAGTGAGGGGTAAGAGAAGATGCTTGGTAAGGCAGAGGAGGGAATTAAACAGCAGGTCTGTGGGTATTTCATGAGGCTGAACATTAACTGATCTGTGGTAGTCTTTCTCTTTCTATTCTTTGGAAGAACTTGCAGGTTTCATTCTGGGGTCCAAACAGAAAATATCTGAAACCATTAATGTTTTTTGAGGTGGAAAGCAGTCTTCCCAGCTATCTATAGTTAAGAGTTGAATTTTTTCAGAGGGGCTGGATTTGGTGAGCCTGAAATGTAATGTTGCATGTGAAAAGATGGAGCACTGTTCAAAGAATGCCCCTCTATGTCAGTGTTAGCACAGGGTAGCCCTGAAGCTGGTCAGTACAACTTGTGGAGGTCCTCAAAGAGCAGAGATTCTGAGCTGCAGCCCTTCAAAACACTGCACTGCAGAGCTCAGCATGCACTAACCCACACAATTAGATATGCTTAGTGCAGAAGGGGGCTGTCACAGCCTCCTATAATGGCCAGACTAAGCACAGTGTCTGACATCACTAATTTAGAAATAGCTTGATGTGTCTACATTGATTTCAATCACAATAGTGACTGACTTCCCCTGAATACAGCAACATGTAGATAGACTAATTGATTACCTGTATTTTTGATTAGTAGACATTGCTTTTTGCCTTTTCTTGTTGTTCTTCTTTTAGAAGAATTTAAATATTCAAGGACATGTAAAATCCGTATGTATTTATGTTTCAATAGGAAACAAATTTCTAAACCTTGCATTTGGATTTTATATATCAAGTGGATCTGACCAGTGCTCCAGGTTTGAGCTTTTAAATCTTTCTGGAAGTTTGAGACTAAGGCAGAGAAGCCTCTTTAGCCTAAAGAGCACTCATGGACTACATCCCCTATTTCAGTGTCCACAAGATTCAACCACCTTATTGAGGCTTTAATGTTTGATCAATAGATTATGTGTCATCAAAACCAAGAATTTTCTTAATATATGAATTCTGAGCAAATTAGCAGCATCCACCTCACCTCAGACTTTACAATAGTGCAGGGAGCGTTACAGCTTTCTTCTGTCACATAATGAGAGGGTTTGATGGGAAAATACCAAGTCTGTTTTTAACAGGGTTTTATGCAGGTGTATTCCTAGAGTTCATTTTATTTTATTGGATCACATCCTCTGTGTCTCTCCTGAGCTTTAGGTAGGCATTAGCCATTGAATTTTATTAGCTTCAAAATTTCATGGCTGTGCAGCTCACTTCCAAGGAACAGACGTTATTGCAATGGCTTTAATAGGAGTGTATTTTTTCATCCTTGGTTTTATGTGGGTTGCATTTACAGTTTCTTCTAAAATGCCATTCTTAAGATGTGAACAGGTCTCATTATTCCGCTAGGAACTGTGCACACTGGAGATATGTGTCAATGATGGGTATTATATGGTATTTAAAGGGCTGAAAAATACTAACAATTAGAGGATTTGAAACCAAAGCTATCAAGAATTCTGTCCAGCAGTATTTTTAGAGAAAATCTTATCCATAACTAAAAGGGAATTATGTCATTAAAACTGTCAAGGATCCAAGCAAATAAGTTGTGGTGGGCTTTGTTTGTTTGTGGGGGTTTTTTTAAGGACAAAGGGGATTGGAGAGAGAAAGTGGCATTTATTCATCACTAGGGTATTCTTTGATTAATGAACAGTTTGAGTCCAACCATATGGTCCCCCTCATTGTAGGTGCCTAGGTGAGCACAGGTGGGGAATATCTGAGAGGTGCAGCATGGCAGGTTCTTCAAAATACTAGCAAAATCCTGGGAAATAATTGTCCTTAAATCCTACCTCCAGCAATGAGCTCCTAATACTGGGTGGAGCAGTGCAAATCTAGACCATTCTCAGCTGTAGGATCTAGTGGTGCCACTAAGCTGGACTGTCATGCAAGGAGACATAGGATATAGGACTCTGATGAGTTGCTGGAAAGGGCAGGAGCTGGAGGTGCTGCTCTTGGGTGGTAGCACCACCACCTCTTCAGCACTCTGCATCACCCCAGCCAGTACCGGAGAAAAGAGTAATGGTCAATTAATACTTGATTAAGGCCTGGGTGGAAGTGATTTGGTTTTGCCATGGCTGACGTTACGAAGTCCCAGTGGCCCTCTATTTTTACAGGCCATTGGGTCTCCTGCATTGCACTTTGTTCCCCCGTTTATGTGGGGCATGCTTCTTAGCTCAGGCGCAGCACCACACAAGGCCAGTCTGCACTGTGCCTTTTCTCATAAACCCTCTTGAAACTCAGAGCACTGGGGAGCATGGTATAGAGAAGGCACTCTTGAATTTTTCAAGGCATTTTAGCTCTGGCTAAGAATACAACAGGTGGGGCTTGGGATGGTTCCAACAAAGCCTCTCTCTCCAGTGGTGCCAGTAACAAAACAATAATGCTGTGCAGGACCTGTTTGAGTCTTACAAAGCCAGGTCAGGTCTGGCAGGGTTTTCTAGCCCTCCTTCCATGTTGTGCTCAAGTACTACCCTGTTTTTCATGGCCATGGAAGTACTCATGCTGTGCTGCACCTGAGCTGATAGATCTTGCTGAAGCTAAGCTGCCTCTGCATTTAGTCATAGTATCTATATCTGCAGCTGCATCATAGCTGATTTCCAACTTGGATGAAATGGCTTGAGGCAGCTGAGAGGGGACTGCTGAGATTCAGACACACTTTTCATGCTATTTCACTTCCCTAATATAATGTGAGAAATGTAGAGAGATGACAGCTTAGAAAAACTAGTTTTTCTTTCAGGCACCAAGGAGGTTGATACCTATAGCATGAGGTATCTATATAATACAGCTTTTCAAGGAGTAGGTAGACTCTTGGCCTTATATGTCATTTACAAAGCTGAGGTTGTGCACATTTGACAAATAAGGGGCCAGTTCTTCAGTGCTTGCTTTTAGTAGCAGCAGAGCCAGAAAAAGTGGACATCGCGGTCTTGCTCCCAGGACCCTGTCACCTTCTCCTTTAGATTCAGATTTCACAACGAACCAGCACCAGAGTCTGAGCCGCTTGGAATACCTGACTCCCTACCCTGTGCACTGCTTCCTGCCCTCGCCCCATGATTTCATGTTCCTTCTGTTTGCTGAAGCTGGCTGTTTGTGAGGATGAGCAATAAACAGTATCTGTCAACTGGTTTTAAAACAATCCTCTTAAAAAGAAAGAAATAAAAAATTCTTCTCTGTTGGGGGTGGACAAAGTGCAAATATCTCTTATGTCTATGTTACTGCTTAGGAAAATACGTGTGGAACCTCATCCTTAAATAAATAAATGCTATGACTAAAGCAAATAATGAGGCAGGCAAAGAGATAGTGCCTACGTTTTCCAACATATTGAAAAAAAAGTAATTTCTTTTTTCAGCATTGCTTGAGAAACCCATCAGCAAAAGACGAGACAGTGAAGCCGTACAGAAGGCCAAGATCCTGTACGCATCCTGCATGAATGAGAGTAAGTGGCCTGTTTTGAGAGGGACACATACATGTTACCTGTGTTTATAAAGGCAGGGTCTTTTGCTCTCTGCTGAGCTCTGTGAAGCCTTGTGCAGTTGCACAGGTTTGACTGATTTGGTTTCAACTGAGCCCAGAGGGTCTTCCACCCATATCTGAAGTTGGCTATTGAGACTGAGGTACAACAAGGCACAAGAAGTCAGTTTTACAGAGACCTCTTCTTTTCAGGGAACTGTGAAGGGATATTAATCTGTGCAAAAGGGCGCAAAAACCATGCCCCCAGGGTGTGGGGGTAGTGCCTAGCAAATCAGAGAAGCTCTATGATGAAATTCTCATACTGATACTTTCAAGAGCCTGTTGCTCAGCATCTTCTACCTTTCTCTAAATCCATTTAATCAAAACATTTCCACAGGATTGGATATAGGCAATCCTGAACTCTTTAGCACCAAGGTGTCCTTCTGATTCTTTCAGACTTTATTTCCCACACAGTTTTCTTCCAGCACAGCCTGAGACTGACTGTTAGCAATTGAGACAGCCTGCCCTGCAGCCTTGGTGCCAAGATGCTGAATCATCTACCTTTGATTATGTACAAAAAATCCCTCTCAGAAGCAGGGAAGCTTCTATACTAGTTCCTAAGTGAGGAATGTTTTTTTAATTGGCTTAATTCCAGCCCTTGCCTTTATTGAAAGGCACTGATTTGCCTCTCTTATTCTTAATGCAGATAAACTGTGTTGGACTCTCGCGCTTCTGTGCTCACAGGTAGAGCAGAGGCTTTGGGTTTCAGCTATTGTGTTTTGTCTTGCCTAGAAATCAATCAATGCTGATAAATCTTTTTGTCTCATGTGGCTGCTGATGGATTTGAATTGACTGGAACGTAATTGTTGTCACACTTTGACATTTCAGATAAAATTGAAAAAGCGGACGTGAAACCCCTGTTAAGTATACTGAGGCATTCACCTTTCCGCTGGCCTGTGCTGGAATCCAACATTGGACCTGAAGGGCTGTGGTCAGAAAGGAGGTTTAGCTTAGTCCAAGCCTTGGCAACTCTTCGTGGTCAATACAGTAGCTCTGTCTTCATCCGTTTATATGTGGCTGCCGATGACAAAATCTCCAATCGATATATCCTGAAGGTATAATATAACATATCTAATAGGTTGCTTTGCATTGTATATTGTGGTCTCATTTTTTAAAAAACATGCTTACATGACAAATGTTTGTAATTTACTATTGCTGCTATTATCTACTGACTTACAGATGTACATAGGTGCCAATTTGTGGGGATGTAGAAGCCACTAGGATCCACGTGCTACTGACAAATATTTCTGTACAGAATATTTTCTCATTTCAAATGGAAAAAAAAAAAGCTAAATTATGTTCCCAGTGGATCAATATCTAGAGTCTAGGTTAGCAAAAATGAGAGAGATTGACATCTAGTCCTGGGGATGTTCTCAGTGCTGCCTATGACTCATCAGTTACGTGGAGAATGTTTTTTGTCTGTGAAGATGAAGAATGGTACATTGGTAACAGATATTTTGAACTTGGGCTATTTTTCTCGAGATAGAGATATATTATCTTGTGCTTATACAGCACCTTACAACATAGATGTATCCCAAACACTTCTAAACCTGAAATACAAAATTTACCTTTTTACTGAAATGTTATTTCTTTTGGACCAAAGTATTACCAGTTTGTTAACAGTGCATGGAATTACACAACAGTTTAGATTAGTGAGAAAAAGACCCAAGAAATGTTGCCTCATTGTAATCTGACAAAACTCTGGAGATAATTGTATTACTGTGAGATGTCATCATGGCAAGACCGAGTGCCTGGGCCAAATGCATAGTTCTTTTAGAAGCAGAGATGCATAGCTGAAGCAGACCAGCCCTCCACTGCTCAAAGAAAATACTTTATGAAGGCAAGAGAGAAAGGACAAAGAAGAAAGTTATGATGCCATTCATCACAGCAAAATAGGATCTCTGATCCTTAAATGTAGCCAAGAATACATTGTATTTGGGGATCAAAAAATAGTTAACTGGACTGATACTGGAGTGGATATTGATTCTGAGTCAGTTCTTTAAAATGTCTTTTGACTGAGGCATTTAACTGGTATAAAACAGAAGGGTAACGCTTCCCCATCTCTGGGACATTTTCCTAAAGAGTCAAGTCATCAGAAGATCAACAGTTCATTGTATGAAAGATGTTATTCTGCTAAAATGCTGTTCAGATCCTGTCAGGATTGCTTCAGCTGGAGGTTTGTTTGAAAGAATTGAAGAGCAGAATCAGGAGAGATTATTTAGGTATCTCCTGTCATAATATTTCAGTCCAAGCCACCCGTCAGTGAAGGGCTGGGCAGTTATATCCTTATTGCTGGTTTCTTGGAAATGAATTATACCTATCAGTATCTTCACTCAGTATGCTTAGTGGCACCTAAGAATTAGGTATCTAAATAACTGAAGCATTGCTTGCTCTGAATAACTTATTATTCCATAGGATATTATGCTGTTGCTAATTTGATTAAGAACTTGATCTGCAGAATGTATGAGCCAGTATTCTACTTCGTCTGTGCTTTAACAAATTCCCAGGGGTGCAGATGTACCATGGAGTATTTCAATCTGCTTGTGAAAATGTCTCTATTGCAAAATTCTTTTTGTTCAACATTGCAAAATCATGAATGGATCAGAAAAAATGTAGAAACTCCAAATAAAACTTTGGTCAGCATTCAACAAGATTTTTTATTCTTGAGGGCTGAAGAACTTGGTTAACTTTTTTGTTTATTTCTCTGTTTATTTCTCTTTATTGGTTTCAATGGATTGTCAAATCTGAGTCTTAAGCCAGGAAAATTTGGATGAGCATTTCATGCAACAGTCTCTTGGTTGAAATAAGCCAAATCATCTGAAGTTAACTATTAACAAGACACGCATATGCAAATCATAAGAGTATATTCATGTTGCTTCAATATGTTGAAAAAAAGAAGGTGATACTGTTACTCAAAGAATCAGAGTTGCACTCAGCACCACAGCTTTTCTTGTTTTAGTGGAGGATTTGTTTTCTTTGTGGTATATTTAAAAGGCTGAGAACATCAGCCAGCAGAGGAAAAGATTCCATTTATTAATTCATTGTATATTTTAAGTTGTATGTAGTTAAATATTATTTATAAATGTAGAAAATGTGAATATAAATGGTGTAGGATTTAGACTAAAAGAAATTATACAAATAAATACAATTTCTCTTCACTAATCTTTTAAAAGCAAATATATCATCAAAATAATAATTTTAGAACATCAAACTGTTGTTTCTGCTCCAGTCAGTATCTTATTCAGAGTTTGGAAGCTGGTTATATTTTCAGCTTCGGCTCTCATATCCTAACCTAATCTGATCATGTTGGAGTGTCTTGGGAAATCTCAGTTTCTAGTAGTAATTTTAAGATATATGCTGTGTGGTGAGTTTTGCCTGGTTAAGAACTTGAAACAGCATGCAATTACTCCCATGTAGTCATTTCACTGAAAAGATTAGGCGCAGATCTCGATGAACTTTCGGGACTGGTTTAGATATTACCTTGAGGACCTTAATATTAGAGTGACTGTAGACCAACAAATTTAATTAATGTTTAGATCAAAAAGGTGAGTGAAAGTCGAAGATCCACCTGGACCTACCAAATATCTTTAGCTCATGTACCAGAGGCATAGCAATTTCCTGTGCATGCATGCAAGCTTTTCTGTGAATGGTATCCAGATGTTTCAGTACCTCTGTTCAAAAAGCCAAATACAGCACTCAGTGCTGGTCTAGGGTGAAGCTCAAAAGTGTA
>VYZX01009804.1:0-16419 GCA_013401335.1 Brachypteracias leptosomus | reverse complement strand
ATAATAGCAACCAGTCAGTCAATTGATGTATTCTTGTTGTGAATAAATACTGGTGTGATTGTAACACAGCAAGGATGTTTTATGGAAGTTACAGTCTTGAAATGAATAGACAGTGTGGTCCAGAGGCAAGATCATATAATCCATTGTGATCGGGAGAGAGCAATAATTATATGCTTGACCAAGATCCTTAGATGTCATGTTTAGAGGTATAATCTACAGAACAAAGATCAAAGGTTTACTGCAATCAGTGAAGACATTTAGATTAGTCTTAAAAGGCTTTGAGTTAGATAAAAAGACACTTGTTATAGGAAGATGAGAATTGCAACTGATCCTAGCGGTGAGAGATCTCACAAGCGTAATTTCAATTCCCTGCCAAACCTGGTGCATTTGGCACCAGGCATTATTTTCAGCATCCTTTGCAGTTTAGGAAATTTGCTTCACTATTGCAGTCCTGAATACTGTCTTCAAAACAGACAGAAAGACAAAACCACTCAGAGGTGCACATATAAATTTTTATTTCTTTTAAATCATACGAGAAGCCAGGAAATGTGACAATGTTTCTTCCCATGCCTTTTTATAGCACTTAGCTATGTTCAATTTCCTCTCAGTGACAGATCTATATTTCCAGCAGCTGGGACAATACCCTGACCTACACATTCCTGTTGCAATTCTGACACTGTGTTGAAAATAGTCAGGATTTATGGGAAGAAATGCTTGAAAGAACAAGGTCTGGTGACCCCTCAATGAGGGTACTTACTGGAAAGAAGGTATTAATTTCTTGTCCCTACTTATGAATTATTTATGTATTTAACATGAAATACTATGATATTTCACATATGATAATATCACAATACTGCGATATTATCACATACATGATATTGTTCTGTGGTTTTGTCCAAATATGACCTACTATTAAAATTTGTCTTAATAGAGCAGTATAGATTCCTTCTGAGTACATAAAGATGAATATATATTGGGTTTATAAAATTGACATGGTTTTGAATGTTAATCACAATTGAGAGTTTTGTCTAAAGAAATTAAAACCTTCCCCAAGATGTCAGTTGTCTATCTTGATATACAAAAAACCCTATAGACCTGTTTGAAGGAGTGGGGAAGTATGAAAATTTATCCTCAACATTTCTGAAGAACTATTTTAGTGAAAACTGTTCGGAATTCTAAATTTCAGCCAGCTTCTAACATGCGGAATGATAATGCTGGTGAGGATTCCAGGAACCATTTAGACATTGCAAATTCACTTCACTGAGTCTGAGCTCAAAGAAATACATCAAAACACAAACAGAGCAGCTAGGACATGATTATAATTTTTAAATGCCTCACATTCAAACCTCCTGTTTTATTTGAATTCATAGTATGGATGAGCTTTTCTGAATAATAGGTCTCTAGTAAGGCAATGTTTTTATAAGGAAACAACTAGCTTTAAGGAAAGGTTAGTATGAATACTGTATCACATTATTTCTGTGCACATTGTCAAACTCCACAGAGGAAATTTGGCAGTAAGTAAAAAAAGCCTTTAGGAACCGTTTTTCCTTGTCAGGTAACACAGAAATGTCATTGTCAAAGTATCACTCAATGTATTAAAATTAGAAACATATTTTGAGGTGCATAAGACACATCAATATTGTAGTGAGATACCAGCAAATAAAATTCCTACTCTCTCCACCACCACAGAAAAGTGATAGTAGAAGGATAATTTTTGCCATGCTTTGTCCAGCTCCTGACCCAGTAGAAAAATATACATTGCTCTATGCCTTGTACAAATCCAGATGCTTCCTTTGGGGGCCTTGTATCTCTTCAAGCTCTTGTGCCAAGGAGAAAGACATAAGTCTCTCTATTGTTAGCCATAATACATTATCAGAAAAACAAGGAAAACTATCTTTCATCAGCAAGTGAAGGACATGGCTACATAAACACACACACAGATTTTCTTTAGGAGTATGTTTCTGATATTAATTTGAATGTGGAGAGAGGTAACAGATTTGCTACTTTCTAAATCAAACATAATCTTGGTATAGTTGAGGGCAGATTTAAAGTTCTTCAGGAAGTGAAGTGTGTTTGTTTTCATTATAAAGGGAAGAATAACAATTGCCTTTGGAAACTGTGTTGCACCTTAGAAAGGAGCTGAGCCTATGGGATAGTTAAGGACAGATAGAGGACTTGAAAGTATTATATTGTATGAATGTACAATCAAACTATCAAAAGAGATCATGGGATTTATAGATCAGGAATTTCCAAAAGCAACTGTGACTGTAAGGAAAAACAAGTAATCACTTAAACAAACCATAAAATATTGACTCTATTGTACAGCTGGTGCAAAGGACACAAGCAATGGAAAAGTTACACACCTCTGAAGATTTACCTTTTCTAACCAGTAAAACCTAAGAGAATTCCAATTTAAAATATATTAAGGAATAGGTTATTTTTCAGTTTGTTTTGTGCACTAGATGGATAGCACTGTATTTTAAAGATCACCTACTCCTTGATATTCCAATTCATTCTGTAATTCCTGCACATTTTATTCAAACAATTCAAACATTTACCTTGAAGGTTGGAGGCAAGGTGATACCATAAGCAAAAGAGGAACACTCAAAACTTTTTTTTTTTCAGAGTTGTTAACATCAGGTTGCTTGTATTGCTGTAACACAAGAAGACAAAAGCTACGGTGCCGATTTTTAAAACTATGTGCAAGCAGCCAAGCTCAAGCAGACACCATATTTAGTGGAGCTTTACAGCAGCTCAGACAATAATTCTGCCTGGGAAACAACTCTCTGGAAGAGAAAAGGAACAGTCAGGGCCATCTAGCTTTAATTAAACTACAGTTGTGATCCAGTTTTCAAAGTTATAGTTATTGTAGCACATAGAAAATCTAAAGGTTTAACTAAAGACATAACTGGAAAGCACTTGAAATATTTTTATGCAAATGAGCAACTTGAACAATCTGTGGAACACCATAAATTCAAAGACACATTTGCATTTCACAATATACCAACAGATTTGACTTACCTGTTTTGCTATGAAAAGACATGCTTAAACTTCATTGGGGTACTTCTCAAATGCACAAGCACAAAGGTGTCATTAACACTGTAAGTGAAATTTTAGTTATTGAAATGTTATTAATGTTTTCAAGGGATTTACACACATCTTGATTCTGAAGACACATCTTCATGAGCTGTATCTGTGAGATGCAAATAGTAGGAGACTAAGAATGCATGGGTGTGTTCTCAAGTCTTATCTCACAGTTGAGACATTCAATTTTGATGTTAAGACCTGAAAGAAAAAGTTTAATTACAATTCTTTCTTGTCAAAATCTGTCTCCTGACATCACCGCTGCAAGAATGCTGTTCCAGGATCTGCCTCCCTTTTTCTTACTAAGTACTGCCTTTTTCACACAAATTAAAATAACCATGCATAATTTTGTATTAGTTAAGCTAATGAGGTATCACTTCTTTTGACAGTGAATGACGCTTTTCCCTTTACTACAGTAGTATTGTAATGTCTCAAGGCCCTCGAGTTCTGCTTTGGAAGATAGCATCACCTCAAGATTTTCCTTGTGAATAAACTGATTTATTGCTAACAAGCGCACACAGTATCAATACAGATAGCAAACTGGATGAAGAAGAAGTGGGACCTTTCTCTGCTGCTCAGCCTCAGGAGCAGCCCTTGCCCATCATCCAAGGAGAAGCTGATGAAGGTGTCAGTCCCCAGGCAAAATTAATGGTCACAGACCCCAGTGAGGCATGAGGAACACTGAGAGGGCTGAATTCACAAAGTCCCTGGTAAGGAGGTCATAGAATCATTCTGGTTGGAAATGACCTTCAAGATCACTGTTAACACAGCAATGCCAGGTCACAGCTAAAACATATCCCTAAGTGCCACATCTACACAGCTTTTAAATACCTCCAAGGATAGTGACTCAATCACTTTTTACATGGGAGGGACAGGGTTAGCAGCACATGCAGGCTTATGTGGCACAGCTTCTTCACTTTTGGTCGTTACCTGATGGGCTTGTCCAGAGCCTAGAGAATACCTCTGGCATGGTGAGAAGATCACAATGGGAGGGGTTGGAAGGGACCTCTGGAGATCATCCAGTCCAACCCACCTGCCAAAACAGGTTCGCGTAGAGCAGGTTGCACAGGATCACGTGCAGGTGGATTTTGAAAGTCTCCAGAGAAGGAGAATGATACAATTTTTAAGTCAATATAAAAATATGTAAGTAATTTAGGAAAAAAAAATAAGTAGCTAATAACATGAATACAAAAACCCAACAATGTAACTCTTGAGTTCTATAAAACTGGAAAAGTAGGGTTTTGGAGGGAAAATTATTCAAAGGTGACAATGTATGCCCTAAAATTGGTATATTTTTTAATTAAAAAGTTGGATACAATCTTATTTCTCTTAAACAAGCTCATTTAAAAACAAAATCAATGTCTCCAAAATGTTTGAATCAATGTTGTTTGACAACAACCTAATTATGATTTGTACTTAGAAATACTTCTCAATTCATGCACAATTTTAAATAAGAAATGTTTGACTCACAGCCTAATCACATATTCGCAAACAATATACTAAAACAAGATGACACCAAGTTGTTTCATTTGCTATCAAATATTTACCTACATCATAATATACTTTGGGAATTCAAGTTGTTTTTAATTTGAAAAGGGGTTGTTCTGCACTTTCCGTTTTGTTTATAATCAAATAAAAATTTTTATTCTCATTTAGCAGGACAAGTTCCCTACATAGGAGTATGTTCTGAGTATGGACACAGCAAAATAAAGGAAATTTAGCATTAATGGCATTTGTCTAAGTAAATGAAAACAAAATTGTACTTTTGGAGAGATGAAAATACTGCAATCTCACTTGCACTTTTCAGATCTTTCAGATTTTATTTATTAATTAACCATTTTTTGTTCAATAAAATGCTTTGAGCTCTCTACCCATGAAACTATAAAAGTTCTGCGCACACACACCTCTGAAGATAAAGCCCTTTGCTTGTAAGCACATCTAGAGCTACACTGGTGTTTTGTCAAAAAAAAAAGTACCGATTTTGGATTAGTTATTAGGATTTAGCCCTATCATGCACGGTTTTGTACCCAGGCCACTGAATTATATTAGTTTGATCTTATCAAGGAATAAAATGAAGTTAGACTGATTTAGACTGCTGTTTTAAATGTTAAATTCCCTTTTGTGACTAGTTTAAGTACATTTGCATATCTGAGGAAATTTTCAGATTGGAAAATAGGAAAATATAAGACTAACAAATGCCCCTTTATAAGGTGTTTTCTATGAAAACGAAATACTTTGCAAATATATACTTGCTAAAATATTTAAACAATAGTAAATTTCTGTCATTAGCATTATACTCTAATTTTACATTTTCACAATATAACATAATTTTGAAAAAAATTGTCTTACAAGCTGATTTTTTTTTAATCATTTAATATATAAAATTAAAAAGTGAAATAATAGAAAACTTAGTGTTGTTGAAACAAAACATGTCTGTACATTAGCTTAGAAAATCCTTTCTTACTGAAGTGTTTCAAATTTCTCATTTCCAATTCAATTCAGAGTCCAAAAGTCAAAATCTCTCATTCGTGTATGCAACAGAATTTTCTTACTCTTGACATTGGTAATCCCAGTACAAAGGTTTTTTTAAGGGTTTGTGAACATAAAATAAGATAAATACACCCTAAGTGCCCACATATAATTTTCATTAGTTAAGAAAAACAGTAGAGATCTGCTTAAGAGACTCATATTTTCAATCCTGTTCTGTGGAAGAATAGGGAAAAGATCTTTGGCTGTGAGGTTGCTAACACTGAAGTGTGACTACCATTACTTCATATTTTACATTTGTACTCACACAACATTGTTCATTACTGAAACTATATATTGAAATACATAATAAATTAGAAATTAGCTGTTGATTTTTAATTGTGGCTGATATGGATATTGCTGGTTTAGAGAAATAAATTTAAAATAGTGTATATTCCACAGAAATATTGTTAGCACATAAACCCACAAAATATTCTTCTTGAAAAGCAGAGCTGTAAACACTCATTAAACTAAGATATATCATTACTTTTCCTGCTGCAGAACTTCTTAGGCTATTTCTGATTAAGACTTATCACAGATTTTATTCCAGACTTAAGCTATTTCATAAGCATTTAAGGGAATAGGTATGAATTCTCTAGAGACATATAAAATGCTTTTTCATGCTGAGTCAGTTTGAGGCAAACAATACCTCTGCCTTGGACTCAAGTCTTGAAATAAGCATCCTTTTTCTGGTGTGATCTCTGTTTTATCCTATGTTATGAAAACATTTGACACGAAGTTAAGAAAAATTGATAGTTACACTTTTTCATAAACATCTAAGCAGTTTAAGCCAGTGAAACTTGTTGTGTGCCCTTGAAACTCATAGGTGGGACAGTTGGGGCAGTGAGATGTGAGCATTAGTCAGGTCAGTCAGTGGAAGGAGACAGAAATGTTTTCTGGATTAAATCAGTGTACAGGGAGAAGGAAAGCAGCCAGTTGTTTTGGGGAGAGATCGGCATAATAGCAGAGAATGGAAGATGGTTAATTGAGCTTGCTCCTTCAAAAGGCTTTGCGGGAGTGAGAGCTGAGACAGTTCTTCTGACTGGGGAGCCGACCAGATAAGAGGAGCAAAAGAACTGATTTCACTAAGAGCAAAAGACACAGTGAAGGAAAAAAAAAACAACTCCTAGTAAAGGAGAAAGTGGTAAAAATCACGGTTGAAAGGGAAGGACCTCACAGAGGCAACCAGCAGGAAAGGAAGACCCAGCTTAACAATAGAGTGATGGTGGGGCAGAAACTGCATAAGGCATTTGAGGAATCACAGAAGATGAGCTGTAACAGACTGGGCAACAAAGTAAAAAAGAGCTGCGGAATTTTAAAGCCAAAGAATAAAGAGAATAAATGATCTGAATACAGAGTGTTATCNAAGAAAACTTGTGATGTTAGAACAATTTTCTAGATATATTATCCAATAGATATAACCTGTTTCATTGGAAGCTTGCCATTGTTGTTTATGAAAACAGTAATAATGCTTTTAGCCATTAACCTCACACAGTTGAATACACTTTCTTTGCTCCTTTGACAAAAAAAATACACAAAAGAATTGCACAATGTGTCACATGAAGAGGTATTTTCAAGCCCGTTAAGCAATTCTAATCCCAAATAAAATCAACAGGAAGGGCAGGACACCACCTTTCTGTACCAAGCACCAAGCTTGAAGAGCAAGGCTCCAGCTTGAAGACAAAACAATAAGATCAGAGGGACAGTGCAGGTGGAAGAAGGATTATGATGCCCCAATGATATAGAGAGTTTGTATAAAAGGGGAAAAGAAGTTGATAAGAAATAAACCAGCTCTTCATTTTTTTAGCTCCCTATTTTTCTTTAAATCTCAGCTAAAAGGACTTTTTTTTTTTCCCTTCTCAGTCTTCAACATGTGTCAAATTCCTTCAGCTTTTCAGTTTTTCTGGATAGGTACATCAGTCTTTGCATTAAGTGGTTTCCCAGATACTGTCTGAAAACCCACTTATAATGATATGGTTTTTTCATCTGAATGAATTCCATTCGACATGGCTAATTAGAATTAGCATAGTTCTGTAATATACTTGTATTGAATGTATAGATTTCATATAGAATTTAAAGGATTTGCAATAGAAATTTTTTCTTCAATATGTTAAGTATTTGTTATGTAATTATGAATTTTTCAGTTCTTTCTACTTCTTCTGACAGCTGGTATTTAACAACTGAGATGACTCATAGAAATGGGGCTTATGCTGAGCTGACTTTCTGAAGTTGATGCATTGCTCCAGGATGAGTGTTACTGTGCAATTGATTTCTTCCTGTTATAATATAATTACAGTCAGGCCCATCCAGGAAACATCTGTCGTAATTTGTGCAACTGCTTGCAATGAGATAATTCAGGTTTGTACTCATTAGTATATATACATTAACCAGGGACTTCAGTGACTTTGAACATAAATTCTCTCAAACTATTCAAAAACATATAAAAACAACATAAGAAAATATTTTTTAATATCATGAGAGAAAATTAAAGCAAAACATTTAATCCTGATGATTACTAAACTCTACCAACATGGGTTACTGTGATGCTTCTCCTCTACTTACTTTCCTTCGATGAAGACTTACAGTCTTTTTCTCTGCCAGTTATTAATTTCAGAATTAGCTTCTGAATGTTCAGTCATGGCTTGTATTAATCTAAATTTCATATAAGGAAGGAAAATTGGACTCTGGTACTGAAGACTGTCTATTAGTGAGTAGGAGGGGATAAAGTTTAAAGGATTGTTTATCATGTGCTTGTTAATGCAGGCTTCCTTCACCTTCAGAAACTCTTGTGTTGGCCAGCGTCAGAAACAGATCAAGTCAAATAGGCAATGCATATCTTTTACTGACAATTTTACAAGAGAGGTCAACAAATTAACATTCAAATTGGGCAAAAAACTCTATAAATAAACTTGATGAAGACAGTTGTCATACTGTAAATAGAATGTCTTCACAGAAATGTAGCCTAAGTGATAAATTATATCAAATAAATGGTGGAAGCACTCTTGCAATATTCTAGTTATATGGAAATATACACCATTATTCTAGTCTATTCTTTTGTCTCAACTGTTGTGGAGCATCTCAGATAGATGACTGAAATTCCCTACAGCTGCTTGCATTTCAGTTGTGACTTCAAGATTAAGATAGAACAGAAAAAAAATTATAATGTTTCTTGCAAAGGCTAGCTCCTACAAAAATCTGGTAAGAATATGGCAGATACTTTAAGGAACATAAAATGGCTGTACCCATTTGTTTGAGATCTTCCTGGATCTTACAGGAATTGAGTTTATTTATCAAGATAATAACTTAGAGATTATATTTAGTAGCAAGCATGGAGAGCAAGTTTCCAATTCATGGTTCACACTGGAAATCTAAGAATTATACTCAACCAATCAACAAGCAAAGAAACAAAAACATACTAGGTGACACATTTCCAAGATGAACAGCACAAATTTTGAATAATGAATGCTTGTAATAAACTTCTAACAGATAATCGTCAGAGAAAAAATTGTTCAGAGAAATAATAGAGTGAATAATGAATACATGGGAGAAAATAATGGCCTGTATATGGCAAATCTTGCACAGAAAAAGAGATAAAATATTATAAATAAATAAATTATTTGTTATGAATTATTCACTTAACTTTGTTCTTACTTATAGAAAAGGACATATTTTCCTTTCAGTTCTCCCACTATAAGTCTTGAGTTACTTCTTTGATTATATCTATTCTATTTCACAAAAATTTCACTTTTGCATTACCTAGTACCAGTATCCCTGAGAGACAAGTGACCTGAATTAGTCAATACCAGTTTAAATTGACTGAGATCCTGGACCGTATTTCCCTCTCACAGTATATACTGCTGTTCTGATTTGGCCCCACTAATGTTAATGAATTAAACTTTGATATCTCTGTAATGGACAAAATTATTCATATATTCATAGATCTGAAGGTTGAAAAAAGCTATTAAATCATCCAATCAGCATTCCTGTATGAAAAGGGCCATAAAATTTGCCAATTTGTCCTCTGTAGAGTTTAGGAGCTCATAAATAAACCCACAAGTACGTATTTTGTATTTTACTATAATCCTCAAAGGCAAAAAAACCCAACCCAAACCTCAGAGTTTAATTGCCCCAGGTCCCAGAGTTTATCATAGATAGGAATACCTTTCACTTATTACTATAGTCATTAAACTATGGTATCCTTCACCAAATTCCCCAAAATCAGAGGATTGTACTGAAGGGAGCAAATTTAATTAGGCTTGTGACCCACAAAGCATATAGGTTCCAAAATGCAATTTCATGTTTAAAACTGCTGAAGCCTTTTAGTCTCAAACCATGGAGAGTCACTCCAACTGTTAACATCCCTACTTTGCAATTACCTGAAAAATGAGATAAGATGAACAATTTCAAAACTATGAGTTTGGGTTCAAAAAAGGTTGGGGCTTAGGAAAAGGAGAAAATACAGGTAAAGCTACAAAAGATGCATATAGTTCATGTGAACTTCCTGAAAACTCTGATGTATGATTTTAACTTCTTGCTGCATTGTAATATTGTTCTATAATGTAATAACCATGCATGTGAGACTCAGAGAATACTCGCGTTGTCAGTGAAGGATGTTTAAAGACCCAGTGTGTAGTGCTATAAAGGTTTATGTTGTGAAAGTATCTATATATTAATAACATTTCAATTGCAGGGTATCTACCATGTGAACAGTGTTCTTATAAAATGATTGATTTTCTTGAGTGTCACTAAAAGAGAAATTCAGTGCTGACCCAAGGGGACAGATGAGAAAAACAGGTACAATATCTGTCACTTTCCAATCATCTCTGTTTTCGCATCTAAAGATATGATCATGACTCTTCCCTCCACTGCACACGCCTAGAAAAACCAACATCATACACATACAGTACAGTGATTCAACCAGTTTGCCTTCTGTAAATCACTTCTCTATTTTTTTTATGTATTGTTAGTGCTAAACCAAATATGCTCCCTCAGAAGTCTGGTTTTAGAAAGCCAGGGTATTTTATGCTTATAAAATTTACTTTGGAAAAATATTAACTATTTTGAGCCTTGTCATGAATTAGTGATTGATACAGTGCTACTTTAAACAAATAAATTCATCTTGTCCTGCTCTTGCATTTATTAGCCATCTATGTGTCCTATTGACTCTTTGCTACATAGGAGAAGAATTAGCTTATGCTAATGCCTTGTAATGAGCAAGTAGCTTACAAGTCCAGAAACTATACAGTTTAACTGGAATCAAATGTGGTAAATAAGAAAATATTAGCACTTGTTTAGCACAGAATTGCAGTGAGGCTTATATAATCTTTTTTCAGTGAGTGCTTTGTGAAGGTCTCTAGTACACTGCTTTCAAAAATAATGGATGCATTGTGCCACAGGCTCATCTTAGCACGTTTGGGGACTTCTTATCCAGGAAAGATATATACTCTTAGAATTTACTAACTTTGGAAGAAGCTCATTTATTAGTTTTCAGAATGAACCCAGAGGCATTGTCTAGGCTCTTCCAGCCTTATTTTCATGGCTTAATCCTTTAATCTGAAATGGTTCAGTTATACCAGAACATAGTAATATAGGGAATGGTAGCAAAAGGAGATCCTGTACTAAAGAGCTTTCTCAGTTCTGGGATGTCCAACTGTACAGCAAGCAAAAACATAGATATATGAATTTATCAAGAAACCAAACCACATTTAACATCACTTATTCTGAATCATTTTACTCGATGGATGTCTTAGCATACTGAACCATCACTTACTCATTTTTTTGTCTTATAGTAGTGTTAAGTGGTAAAATCATTACCCAGGAAATCTTTATGTATCTCATACCCAGAACATTCATCTAAGATAATTCCATAATTTGCAGACCATACAACATAAGTCTCTCCTGTAAATTATTAAAAGAGTAGATTTTTTTTCCCTTCCATATTGGCAAAACCTTTGATCATCATAGTGAAAGTGATACCCTCACTCTAGATTGAATGTGAGATGACAAGTGTATAAAAGTAAAAGGTAATTGATTTATTACATATTTACACCTTATTTAGAGAAGTATGAAGCAGACATTTATACAGAAGTTTATCTGCATAATTGGAAATCATTCTAGAAGACATTAAATCTTTTTCATCAGGTCTTATTTCCACTTCATCTCATGTAATTCTTACTGGTCTTGTTACAGAATATCTGTACAGCTCAGCACCTGAGATCGGCTTGCCTATCTTATTTTATGGACAGCACAGGTTTCTTCAGCATAATTGTCTTTATTCTTGAATATCTTCTCCTGTAGCAATCTTTCATGATTACTGTCAGGCTGATGTAGAAAAGTTAGCAATGTCTTTGTGTGCTATTAATGTCACAAAAGCTCCATAGGTTGTTCATTTGCAAAGCCCACATAAAGTTATGATTATTTTTTTCCCCTCTGAGAAAACTACCCTGAGGTGATAAATCATTTCAACAATGCTAGTACTGATGTTCTTTTTGCACAATTGAAACAAAAATAGTATACTATTTTCTGTCATTAATATTGCTATGATTAATTTTGCTTCTGTGGATGGTTTTCTGTCCTTTGTGTTCACAAACCCAGTCTTCTTTTCAAAACTGAGCTTCATTCTCATTTTCTGCTTTTATTCTCAGTGCATATTGATAAAAATATGGCTATAAAATAAAAGTTAAGCTAATCACCATTGTAGATAGGTCTATCATTATATTTTACATGCTTAACTGAGAATGGAAATACTAGGCTGTCATGAAAGAAACTGTTGCCAGACACCCTCAGCTATCTCAGGGAGGTGTTCTGTTTTGAATGCAATCTTGCCAGTGTTTCTGATAACCAGAATTAATAGATCTTTTTTTTCTGCAGATAGACTAAAAGCAATCAAATCACGCAGGATATTTCCACTGCTACTTGTCCAGTGTTCCTGTTACATCAACAGTTAAGCATTTCCAGTGAATGTTTCTCCCTTAGGAGCATCTTGTTTAAAATATCTAGTAAAAGTTCCTCCCCAATATGTAGAATGGTTCTTGCACTGCTTGTATATTCTTGTTTACCTACTTTTTAGTATAAAATTATTCTGTTCCCTAATATAATTTTTTAGCATGCACTTATTTTTCTGCAACCCTTCTCCAGGTTGCACATGTTTAGTACTCTCAACTTTATTTTCATCCTAAACAATTCTTAACCTTCAGAAGTGGATTGGATAAAACAAATACAAAAATTAAAATGCCAAGTACAGCTTTTTTCATTGTTCTTGTTGTTTTGTCCAGTTTTGTCAGGATGGAGCAGCATTTGAAAAGTTTTGTGCAAAACTGTACAGCAAAAAAGTGACTCTGCTATTTTTCTGTTGGGATTTTCTTTTTCGCTTGTGTTAAAATTTAATGATAAATGTCAAATTGTTACATAAGCACAGAACTTTGGCCTCCAAAAGGCAGAAATGAACCTAAAGAGAGTAGACTTTTCATGTTGGAATGCTTTTTCCTTAGTTGATCAGGACTGCCTAAATGCTGAGTGATGTTTGACATCCTGGAGTCAGGAACAACTCAGTCTGGTGGAGAAATCTGGATTTATATTTCCGGTTATTGAAAATATTGTTTCCCACAATAAAGAAATCAGAAAGGTAAATAGGTAGTAGACCGAATGTAGATTTGTTTGTGTGTGTAGATTTGAAGTGTGAGTGGGTGGATGGATGGCAATAGTATGAAAAGGCTATACAAAGAGAGCACAATAAAGTAATTCACAAATCCAAGTCTCCATGAATGATGAAACTTAAAGGACTTCATTATATTTTTTTCACCTTTGAGCATTACTCTGGTATATATAACCATTCTGCTTATTTAGATTTCAAATATAGCTTGTTTACTTTTGAATTAAAAGCTTTTCTTGAAAGTTCTTAATCTAAAACTGAGTGATATACTGAAGTTCATACTCTATTCTCTTCAAATGGCTTTAAAGAGGCAAAAGTAGGGCAAAACAGAGTAAGGAAAATTAGTTTTTAAACTGGATTAGCCTAAATGTATCAGATGAGAACTCATAAGTTTCCAAGAAAGACAGGGGAAAGCACCACACTGCACAAGAGTCTTTCCTTGCAACCGCTGGTGGAAAAAAATGTGCATATTAGATCTTCCTTACTGTGATTTAGAAAATAGGCCTTGCCAGGACATATCAGGCAACAGACAACAAATGTTCTGGGATGGTGGCTCAATTCTGTAGCCCCCTTCTCTCTCCCCAGAAAGAGAATGACAGCAGGCAGGAGTCAGAGTAGTGGGAATTCTGGGAAATAAAGTGAGAGAAAGCAAAGCCAAATTATTCATCATGGTAAGCAGTGAGACATCAAATTGGAGATGAGAGACACAGGTAGAAAATGGGGGAAAACCTAGATGTCAGTCATCTAGTGGCTTTAAGATTTTACCATGACCACAGAATTGCTATGGCTGGAAAAGACCTTTAAGATCAAGTCCAACTGTTATCTATCTAGACCAGGCCCCCTTCTACACCATATCCCTGAGAACTGTATCTAGACGACTTTTAAATACATCCAGGGATGGAGATTCAACCACTTCTCTGGGCAGCCTGTTCCAGTCTTTGACAACTCTTTCAGTGTAGAAATTTTTCACAATGTCTAACCTAAACCTCCTCTGACGTAACTTGATGCCATTTCCTCTTGTCCTATCAATTGTGACTTGTGAGAAGAGACCAACGCCCATCTCCCTGCAACCTCTTTTCAGGTAGCTATAGAGAGCAAGAAGGTCTCCTCTCAGCCTCCTTTTCTTTGGACTAATCAACCCCAAGTCCCTCAGCCACTCCACGTAAGACTTATTCTGAGCACCCTTCACCAGCTTCATTGCTCTTCTCTGGATCTGCTCCAGCGCCTCGATATCTTGCTTATACTGTGGCACCCAAAACTGAACACATTACTCTGGATGTTGAGCTGTTGTTGAACAAGTGTTGCTCAACACTTATAAGCAGCTTGTAAAAACAAACAACCCTTCCCATCCTTCCTACCACAAACACCTTTCCTTTCTTTTTCCCAGTCTTTTTTTTGTCTTGTCCATTTAAATTAAGAATTCTTTTGAGACGGGCCAATCTATCAAGAAGTGGTTGTAGAAAGCTTGATATAACAGCAGGATTATTTGAGTGAGGGATATTGCAATATACATAATAACAACAGATAACATAAAATTATCATCCTTAATTTTTTATATTTTATTGGATAAAGATCCCTCTAGTTCCAAAATAGTCAATGTTCTGTGCAGAGCTTTATCACTTTTGTATCTTAACATTCTTCACATCAGAACTGTTGTGGTTTAAGGTTTGGGGAAGGGGAGGGACAGGTGGAGCGGCTATTCCACTCCCCTTCCTGACACACTCTGTATAAAGGACACAGGAAGTTCCGCTTGCGCCCCTCCTCCTTGGGATTGCTGCTGGCTCCGGATGGCTCTGTGGCTGCTACAACTCCACGTGGCTCGGGAGAAATCCAGTGGCATCCGAGGATCGGTGTTGTATATATTTGTATATATACCTTCCCTTGTTACCTCTGTATATTTCCCTTCCTCTGATATCCCTTTTGTTACTCCCTGTTAAAAGTTGTGATCTAATTTTCCAACTTTGTGTGAGGCCTTTCTTCCTCCCCTGGGAGGGAAGAGGGGAGGGGGAAGAGGGGTGAAATTAATTCTGCTCCGTGGGAGTTGCCCTGAGCCCTAAATGGAGACAGAATTAAAAATTACTCTTGAAGACATGAGCCCAAACCAGCAGTTGTTTAAACTAAAAAAAATAATCCCACAACATCATAAACTTCCTTCATCAATTATTTTGTATACTGACATGGGGATCTTTGTTACACTTTGGTATAGTTTGTATGAAGCAATGTAAATAACTGTTAGCAATGTGACTAATTTCCATTTCTCTAAAAATGAGTTCTTGGCTAAATTTTTTGAGTCAAGAAGACTTTCCATGTGAATAGACTCTACTTGCTTGGAGCAGAATTTTTCTGAGGTCATATTAGACAAACTTATGGAGTTGCTAGAAGAATAAAAATGGCAAGATACGTTGCATAACAGTAGATGCAGAACATTAAAAAATATTCTATAAATCCAGGGAAAAAATTGACAATTCAAATCAATTTGATTTGCATTTAGAGATAATCAGTTCCAAGCATGAAATGTTACTTAATCAGGTAATGGCTTCATTAACAGCAGTTAATCACATATTACCTTCAACTCATTTTCAGAACTTGGAATTTGTTATTCAAATTATAGCAATTAAAATATCTCAGTCAAGGGCTCAATTCATTTGAGAAAAATACTTATGCAAACTCACCACAAATTTATCGATCATTTATAAGAGCCAGAATGTGAGCTGAATATCTAATTCTAAAAGAAATAATGTGACACTAGCTAGATAAATATAGCATTTTGTATGTAAAATAAATGCAGAAATAAAGGAAATAGGGGGTTTTAATTTATAGGAAGCTTAAGACTGGAATTTTACGGTCACTTTATTCATGTGAAAAAATGGAGTTTCCTGTGTTTATGAACCCAAATGGCATATTAGAGTACCTCTAGCAAATTTCTTTGAGTTACAGCTCTTAGAAAACAGTGATCCTTGAAAACAGACTTAAAAAAAAATTAAAAATCCCAACAACAACAAAAAGACCTCACAGCTTTTCTTTCTTCTGAGTCCTAGATGCAATCCAGTTGGAACAAGTCATCTGTTTGCCATTTAGGCACAGCATAAGTAAGCAGAGAGAAAGTAAATTAAGAAAAGCTGTGATTTCCCTAAGTGTGTTGTGGTTTAAGATTTGGG
>VYZX01009797.1:90065-102017 GCA_013401335.1 Brachypteracias leptosomus | reverse complement strand
CCACCCTCAGAGGGAAGAATTTCCTCCTCATTTCCAATCTGAATCTCCCCACCTCTACTTTTGACCCATTCCCCCCAGTCCTACCACTGCCCAACAGCCTCAAAAGTCCCTCCCCAGCTTTCTTGTAGCCCCTTCAGACCCTGGAAGGCCACCAGAAGGTGCCCTGGGAGCCTTCTCTTCTCCAGCCTGACCAACCCCAACTCTCTCAGTCTCTCCTCGGTGCTCCAGCCTCTGACCATCCTCGTGGCCCTTCTCTGGACACCTTCCAGCACCTCCAGATCTTTCTTGTGCTGGGAGCTCAGGGAGCAGGGGGGGACCTGGTGACCCAAAAGGGGGGTCCCTGAGCTGGGTGTCACCCGCAGGCGGCCGGAGGGGGCGTTCCTGTGGGTGCTGTCCCCACTCCGTGCCCTGCGCCACAGCCTCTGGCGGCGGCACCGGCTGCGCCTCAGCCTGGGTCTGGCCACGCTGCTGCTGCTCCTCCTCCTCCTCACCTTCGTCTACGCCGCCCCGGTGAGTGTGGGGGTGTTGTGCCAGCTCTCCCCCTTCTCCTTCTCCAAATCATCCCACCGACCACCCCAACTTTGTGCTGTTAATTCTCTGCTCCCTCTGGCCCACGCCGAACTCTGCAACGTTTCCCTTCAGCTTTTAGTCTTGGTTTCCACACTTTGTTCCTCTTCATAATCATAGGATGGGTTGGGTTGGAAGGCACCTCAAAGGTTCATCTGGTCCAACCTCCCTACCCNGGACACCAAGAAGGGGGTGGGACAGACCCTGAACCCCCCTCCCACCCATCACCCTCCTCCAGGGGAAACTGGAGCTGAGCCTGGAGCTGCTGACGGGCAAAGAGGCCGAAGAGCGGCCGGTGGGGAAAGGTCGGGAAGAGCCCAACATGTACCCAACGCTCCCGGCACCCCTGTGAGTCCCGGAGCCATGGGATGGGGTGGGGTGGAAGGGACCTCAAAGATCAGCCAGTCCAACGACCCCTGCCATGGCAGGGACACCTCCCACTAGAGCAGGTTGCTCAAGGTCCATCCAACCTGCCCTTGAAACCCCTCCAGGGATGGAGCATCCACAGCCCCCCTGGGCAACCTGGGCCAGCGTNTTGAGGCTGGAAGGGACCTCCAGAGCTCATCTGCTCCAACCTCCCTACCCCACAGGGATATCTCTACCTAGGGCAGGCTGCTCAGAGCCCCATCCAGCCTCACCTTGAAGGACTCCAGGGATGGAGCCTCCACCCCCTCTCTGGGCAGCCCCTTCCCCTGATCTCTCACCCTCAGATTAAAGAACTTTTCATCTTTTAGTCTTCCCTCGTTCATCTTTTAGTCTTCAGCTGTTTCAGGTTCTCTCTTCCTCTAGAACTTTCTTCCAACTGCTCAGCTGCTTCTTTCCTCTTCTGCTGTTCCTTCTTGCTGCNTGGGCACAAGGAGCTGGGGATAAGATGGGCACAAGGAGGTGGACACAGAGGAATAGGGGTGGCACAGGGTGATGGACACGAGATGGGGACAGGGATGGGCACAAGGAGCTGGGGATAAGNNNTCCTGCTTCTTCTCCAACTGGTCAGTTCCTGGTTAATTATCTCTAACCTCCCTCATCACCCCAACCACCATCACCTGGGGGCAGTTGGGGCCTCACCCAGGTGATCATGGTTCTGTTTGTGGGGCCTGAAACCACCTGGGGAACAAAACATGTTGCTGATTGTGACCCATCCGTGGGTCAATTCCACTCAGGGCACTCCAGGGGGTCATGGCCACCCCTCAAACCCCCTTTTCCAGCCCCCCCTGAGCTCCCCTCTCTCCCTCCTCACAGGGTTATTTGGCCATGAAGCTGGTGAACCCCCTCCACAGCCTGCACCTCGGTGGTGGTGACCATCCTGCAGCCATGGGCAAGCCCTGATGATGCCACCACGTTGTGTCACCTCTTTAATAAAGCCACGTGCAGGGATGGGCAAAGTGTCCCTGAGTGGGTGGGGTGGTGGCAAGGGAAGGGGGGGCTGACAAAGGGGTTACTTCATTCTGGGGTTGTCCCCAACTCACTGTGGTGTTGGTTTGGGGAGGAAATGATGCGTGCAGGGGGCAGGGTGGTGACAAGGAACATGGTGACAAGGAGTCTACTCACTGTGGCCATCACCAGTGTTGGTTTGGGGAGGAAATGATGTGTCCAGGGGACATGGTGGTGACAAGGAATCTACTTATTATGGCCCTCACCAGTGTTAGTTTGGGGAGGAAACAGTATCTAGGGGACATGGTGGTGACAAGGAGCATGGTGACAAGGAGCATAGAATGGTTGAGGCTGGAAGGGACCTCCAGAGCTCATCTGCTCCAACCTCCCTACCCCACAGGGACATCTCTACCTAGGGCAGGCTGCTCAGAGCCCCATCCAGCCTCACCTTGAAGGACTCCAGGGATGGGGCCTCCACCCCCTCTCTGGGCAGCCCCTTCCACTGATCTATCACCCTCAGATTAAAGAACTTTTCTCTACTCTCCAGCCTCAATCTCTCCTTTCCCAGCTTAAAACCATCACTGCAGGTCCTGTCATTACAAACCCTTTTGAACAGACCTTCCCCTGCCTTCCTGGAGCCCCTCCAGGTCCTGGAAGGTCACTATAAGGTCCCGTGGTGTCCAGGGGACATGGTGGTGACAAGGAGCATGGTGACAGCACCGTCGTGTCACACACACACACACCAATGTTTATTCCAAGACACCAGTTACAGCTCCAGGGAGAGGGAAAAATAAAAGGCAAACCAGCAGCACAACTCTCCTGCACCTCCACCACCCTGGGGCACTTGGGAATCAGCTCCCACCACCCCCAGCACCCTGCCAAAAACCACTGGCTGGGGTGTCCCCCCCAGCCCCAGGACCCCCCAACCCTGGGGATCCATCCTGGAGAGCTGCAGAGCAAGGACACAGCCCCCCAGGACCCCCGTGAGGAGGGTGGTGCCAAGGCTGGGGCAGCAAACTTGTCACCTCGACGTCCCCAGAGCCACCAAGAGTCCCAACAAGTGCTGAGGACTCAGCACCCAAAGCAATCCCTGAGGTAGGAATAAACCACAGCTCCCTGAAAGGCAGCAAGACCCCGGCTCAGAGGGGGGGGCCAGAGGGGTCACCCCATGAAGCTCAGCTCCTCTTCCTCAGAGGATGAAGAGAGCACCAAGGGGAGGGGGGGGAAAGCTGCAGGAATCCACAGACACGACATGCAAAGGGCACTGGTGTGGGCATGAGGAGGTGGTGACATGCTTGGGGACATGCTCAGGGACAGGGTGGCTCTAGAGAGCAGGGAGAGGAGCCCAGCCCTGAGAGGCAGCAGAGAAAGGGTCTTAAAAAGGGGGGGGGGCTGCAGTGAGGGGCTCCCCAGGTCGGTGTGGGGGGGAGCAGTGAGCCTGGCACCCACGTGGGTTGGGGTAAAACCATCAGAATTCCCTCCCCCCAAACACCAAACCTTGGTGATCAACCCAGAGGACAAGGCAGAGCAGGTTGGGCTCCCAAGACATCCTCAGGCAGGGGAAGGGAAGCAACTGGAGCTTGGAAAATCCCTCCTGGAAGGGAAATCACTCAAATGAGGGGTCACAGCAACACTGCGAGGGGGGCAGCAGAGGGATCCAGGGAGGGAAGCAGCCACTGCTTGCTGGTGTCCCTCTCCACGGGGATTTCACAGCTGAGGGGGGTGATGTCCACCCAGATCCAGGCTCTCCAGAGGGCAGAGCAGCAGTTCGGTGCCACCAGCACAGCCCGTTCCTCCTCAACAGCTCCCAGAGCAAAGCTCCTCCAGGAGACAGCAGGTCCAGCCCCTCAGCACCCAGCTCCACCACATCCCCTCCCCCAGATCCCACTGGGAATGGGGTGGGAGTGCTGGAGCCCAGTTAGAAACTGGCCGTCCCCATCTGGGGAGCTCTGGAGCCCTCTGGGGTCTGTGGGGGACACGAGGGTCCCTGCCCTGAGGGCTGGTCCATCACTCTCTGGCCAGTCTGGGATGGTGGGAGGCAGGAGGTGGCTCCAGGGCCATCCTGGGGGGTTCCCCCAGTCAATAGAAATGTTTCCTGCTCTGCTCCTGCCACTTGTTGTAGATGATGACCCCGATGACGATGGCGAAGACGATGGCGACCAGGGAGAAGAAGACAATCAAGAAGAGAGCGAGGCCACTCATGGGCTCCAGGGGGGCCTCCACTGTGGGATCACAGATCAGAGGGTCAGGGGTTGGGAGGGACCTCCAAAGATCATCCAGTCCAACCCCCACCAGAGCAGGTCCCACAGGAACACGTCCAGGGGGGCTTTGGATGTCTCCAGAGAAGGAGACTCCACAACCTCCCTGGGCAGCCTGGGCCAGGCTCTGGCACCCTCACCACAAAGAAGTTTCTTCTCCTCTTCATGTGGAACCTCCTCTGCTCCAGCTCACACCCATTGCCCCTTGTCCTATCCCTGGCTGTCCCTGAGCAGAGCCTGGCTCCATCCTCCTCACACTCTCCCTTGACACATTTAGAACCTATTCCTGAGCTCACCCCTCAGGCTCCTCTTCTCCAGGCTAAAGACCCCCAGCTCCCTCAGCCTTTCCTCCCCAGGGAGATGTTCCACTCCTGCTCCTCAAGCACCACAACCCCATGAGTCCCCTCAGATCCCTGCTGGTCCCACCTTCCCCTGTGTGAACCTGGCAGCTCCTAGACTCATAGAATTGTCAGGGTTGGAAGGGACCTCAAAGCTCACCCAGTCCCACCCCCTGCCATGGCAGGGACACCTCCCACTACAGCAGTTGCTCACAGCCCCAGCCAGCCTGGCCTTCCAAATGTCCAGGGATGGGGCTTCCAACCTGGGCCAGTGTCTCCCCACCCTCCTGGGCAACAACTTCTTCCTAACCTCTCATCTCAGCCTCCCCACCTCTACTTTTGACCCACACTCACTTCCTGGCAGCTTCAGGTTGTCCACGACTGGCAGATACACCTCCCTGTCCCTCTTCTCCTCCTCTGGTGTCCTCTCCACTGTCAGCTGGTAAAGCTTCAGAGAAATGATGTCGTGGTTGTCTGGAAATGGAGTAGAAACATGTCCTGAAGCATCACCCTGGCTCTGCCTGGGGATTCAAGGACCTCAAGCAGCACCATGGGGCAAAACCCACCAGCTCTGCCCTCCCGAGGGGGCAAAACTCAGCAATGAGGGCAGGGGCTACGTGGGGCTGAGAGCTGGAGCCTTAAAGCTACTTAAAACTACTTAAAACTGGAAGCCAGCAGCCCAGAGGGGGAGATCACCTGACTGGAGGCCAAAGGGAACACATGAGCATCAGCCTCATGTGGCTCTACTTCTGTTGCTCGTGATGGTGGAGTTATTAGAGGGACAAGGCAGGAGCTGGATGCCAGCCCAGCAGCTCCCCAGGCACCCACCAGGGAGAGAAAAGGAACTTTTGTTGGGAGCCAACAATGGGCCCAGACACAAGCCCTCAATGAGCTTTTGTGGAGGCCAAGCTCAAATTGGGCTCAAAACCTGCCAAAAGAGGCACTGCAGGGTAAGGTCAGGCCTGGAGCAGTGCTGGGAGAGAAGGGCTGAGGGGGTTGGGCTCTTCTCCCAAATCACTAGTGATAGGATGAGAGGGAATGGCCTCAAGTTGTGTCAGGAGAGGTTTGGATTGGACATTAGGAAGAAGTTCTTTACTGGCAGAGTGGCCCTCAGTCCACTCAGGTCCAGTGATGGCTCCTGGGTTGTGAAATCATGGAATTGTTTGGGTTGGAAAAGAGCTTTAAGGTCACAGAGTCCAACCATCCCCCATCCCTGCCAGGGCACCACTAACCCCTGGCCCTCAGCACCACATCTCCAGCCTTGCAAACCCCTCCAGGGATGGGGACTCCACCACTGCCCTGCCCAGCCTGGCACAGCCCTTCACAGCCCTGACCAACAACAAATTGTTCCTCAGCTCCAACCTCACCCTCCCCTGGCACAACTTGAGCCCCTTTCCTCTTGTCCCATCACTTGTTCCTTGGGAGAAGAGCCCAACCCCCGCCTCACCACAACCTCCTTTCAGGTAGAGAGCAACAGGAGCTGCCAGAGCCACTTGGGAAACGAGTCTGGGGGCCCTGGGGCAGTACCTGACAGGTCTCCAGTGACAGAAGAAGTCCCAAAGTAGTAGCCCCGGGGCAGGCGCACGCCCGGCACGTCGATGCAGTCCCTCCACTCGTGCTTCCCATCGATGTCAATCAGCACCTGGGAGGAGAGAATCACAGATCACAGAGGGTCAGGGGTTGGGAGGGACCTCCAAAGATCATCTAGAGCAGGAGCACCCAGAGCAGGTCCCACAGGAACACGTCCAGGGGGGCTTTGGATGTCTCCAGAGAAGGAGACTCCACAACCTCCCTGGGCAGCCTGGGCCAGGCTCTGGCACCCTCACCACAAAGAAGTTTCTTCTCCTCTTCATGTGGAACCTCCTCTGCTCCAGCTCACACCCATTGCCCCTTGTCCTATCCCTGGCTGTCCCTGAGCAGAGCCTGGCTCCATCCTCCTCACACTCTCCCTTGACACATTTAGAACCATTCCTGAGCTCACCCCTCAGGCTCCTCTTCTCCAGGCTAAAGAGCCCCAGCTCCCTCAGCCTTTCCTCCCCAGGGAGATGTTCCACTCCCTCCAGCATCTCTGGGGCTCTGGGCTGGACTCTCTCCAGCCGTTCCGTGTCCTTCTTGAGCTGAGGGGCCCAGCACTGGACACAAGATTCCAGCTGGGGTCTCCCCAGGGCAGAGCAGAGGGGCAGGAGAACCCTCAACCTACTACCCACACCTCTTCTAACCCACCCCAGGCTGCCCTTGGCCTTCTTGGGCACATTGCAGGCCCCAGAGGAGCAGCCCCTTTACCCCCTGCTGCCCTGGCAGGGGGGTTCTCACCGTCAGCCTCCTCTTCACGTAGCGGATGACCAGGAAGGTGTCATGGTTGAGGTTCCTCACCATGGCCGTGCACCCCCCCAGCTCCGTGGGGCGCCCGTCCCGGTCGTGGTCGTAGGTGAGGGACCCGTTGTTCACCATGGCTGAGATGTAGGGGAACACCCTCTGTGGGGGGAGGCAAAGCTGGGGGTGAGTTTGTGCTCTCAACTGTCTGCCCAGCAAACCTACAGCCCCCAAACTCCTTCACCCCTCAAGGATCTGCCTCAGCGAGACAACAGCACGACCCTGCTCCAGCCCCCATCCCCTGCTCCAGCCCTCATCCCCTGCTCCAGCCCCCATCCCCTGCTCCAGCCCCCATCCCCTGCTCCAGCCCTGGTCCTCCTCAGGCTCAGCCTCAGCTCCCAAACATCTGGGATGGAGGATGAGTGGATTCCATGCAGCCTCTCCCAGCTCACACTGGGATTTTTGGGGTCATGTTGGGATTTCTGGGCTTGCACCAGGATTTCTCAGCTCACACTGGAGCTCCTGGGCTCAGACCAGGGCTTCTAGAGCTCACATCAGGGCTTCTAGAGCCCACGCCAGGACTCCTGGAGCTCAGAGGAGGGAATTCCTCCCCGGTGAGCCACAGCTCACCCCACAGCTTGGGAGTGGGTGGGTCAGTACCTGGTTTCCAGGGCTGTACCTCCTCTTCTGAGCCTGCCAGTCCAGGGTTAATGCAAAGCAAGAAAGAGCACAGACAGAAGCAAGATGGTCACAGACCAGGGGTTAGTAGGAACCTGCCACCTGAGAACCTCCTCCTGAGAGCTCCACATGGTCCTGGAGCAGGGTTGAGTCTGAACCTGCCACCTGAGAACCTCCTCCCAAGAGCTCGGTGCTTATCATCTTATGGGGACTAAACCAAGAGGGGTTTAGGGTCAGGTGCCAAAGCCCAGGATGCACAAGAAGCCACATCAAGTGTTGCCCTACGAGGTGTTTCTCCTCCTCAGCAGAAGCCAGAGCCCCAACAGGGGAGGTATCAGCCACAGGAGCTCCCCACAGATCCCTGACTACCCTGCTCCTCTTCCCTCCAGGGTAAGATGCTGGTTTTTGTCCTTTCCAAGGTGGAAAAAGCATTTATCATAGAATCATAAAAAGTATTGGGTTGCAAGGGACCCCAAAGGTCATCTGGTCCCCCTACAACAAGCAGGGACATCTCTACCTAGGGCAGGTTGCTCAGAGCCCCATCAAGCCTGACCTTGAATGTCCCCAAGGATGGGGCCTCCACACCCTCTCTGGGCAGCCCATTTTAGTGATCAACCACCTTGATATTAATGATTGTTTCCTAATATCCAACCTAAATCTGCCCTTTTCTAGCTTAAAACCATCACCCCTCATCCTGTCACTTGTGACCAGATCTTCTCCTGCCTCCCTGTAGCCCCTTCCAGGCATTGGAAGGTCCCTGCTCTGGTCACTGGCTGTGCCAGGAAGCCACAAACTCACCTCCCACTGATTCTTTCTCTTAAATAAAACCCATCACGTGTCTTTTTACCCCAGAAAAGCAAAACCACCCCCCTGAAAACCCCCAGGACCCATCCACCACCACACTAAGCCCTCAGAGGTACTGGGAATGTGGTGCTGGGCACCTCAGTGAAGGTTTTTTTAGGAGCACAAAGTCCAGCACTGCCCCAGGGCTGATGTTTGAACAAAAACCAAGTTACTCAACATTTCCTCAGCAGCTCTGGGGTCAGGGCACATCCCAACAGAGCCCTTTGGCCTCTCTCCTAGGGGGGAAGGGGGTGCTGGGGTGAGCACCAAGGGCTTGGGAGGAAATAATTCCAATTTCCCTTAAAAAAATAAGATGTTAAGAGGGGCCAGCTTTGGGTTTGGAGGGATGAAAGTGATTCCAACAGGAGGGTGGGATGGGCTGGGGTTTAATTGTCTTTCTGCTCCCTTCTCTGTAGGGGTGGACACCAGTAAACCCCAAATAAACACTGGGAACACAAAGGGTCTCCAGGCAGAGCATGGGAAAACCTGCCAGGGAAGCACAGGCAGCCCTGGGACTGCTCCACTCCAGGGATACAAGGACCAGGCTCCTGGGAGAGCTTCACCTCAAGCTCTACTCACTGGGAGCCACCAGAAAGCTCAGGAGCTCCCAGCACAGAGCTGGTGGGCAGGGGGTTTCTCTGGGGGCATGGAGAGTGTGGGCAGCAGGGCAGGGAGGTTCTCCTACCCCTCTGCACCACTGAGGCCACCTCTGGAGTACTGGGGCCAGTTCCAGAGAGACAAGGAGCTGCTGGAGAGAGTCCAGGGGAGGCTGTGGAGATGCTGAGGGGCTGGAGCATCTCTGTGGCCAGGACAGGCTGAGAGCCCTGGGGCTGCTGAGCTGCAGGAGAGAAGCCCCAGAGGGGATCTGCTCAATGGTGCTCAAGAGCTAAAGGGTGGGGGCAAGAGGCTGGGGCCAGACTCTTGTGAGTGGTGCCCAGGGCCAGGCCAAGGGGCAGCGGGCACCAAGTGGAGCCCAGGAGGTTGCATGTGAGCAGGAGGAGCAAGTTGTTTGTTGGGAGGGTGTTGGAGCCTGGCCCAGGCTGCCCAGAGAGGTTGTGGAGTCTCCTTGTGTGGAGAGATTCCCAAGGGGCCTGGATGTGATCCTGGTGTCCCTGCTCTGGGGGAGCTGCTGGAGCAGGGGGGTGGCACCAGAGCATCTCCAGAGGAACCTCCCAACCCCACCACGCTGGGACTCTGGGATTTTTCTACCCTAAGAGCCTTTTCTCTATCACAAAACTACCTTCTCACACCTCCAAACACCCTCACTAGGTATTAAACCAGCCAGAGAGAGCAGAGCAGGGAAAGGCAGCAGAGGAAGCAGAGTTAACATCACATCTCTGATTGAAGAGCTCAAAAAAAAAAAGACCACAAGGTGCCAACAAAGAGCAGAGCAGGTTCACAGCTTCACAGCAACACCCCATGGGCCCTGCCCACCCCTCCAGCTCACCTCCTGCTGCTTCTCCTCGTTGGGGTAGGTGTCCACAAACACCCCCAGCCCCAAGAAGTTATCCTTGCTTCCAAAGACAGGTCCTAGGAGGGAGGAGAGGGCAGTGAGGGTGCTGCAAAGGGTCTGTCACCCAAGGCAGGTGCTTCCCAGGCTCCAAAAAGGCAGATTTTGCCCTCAAATCACATAATTCCACAGGCAAGTTGAGTGGGGAGGGTGGCTGGGGTCAGGGCACCTCCTCTACAGCAGAGCTGAGCACTCTGGAGCCCCAGGCAGCCCTGAGGGGTTCATGGAGCACAAAGACCTCCCCAAACAAGGGGCAGATTAACCCCCCCACCCTTGGCTGGCCAGTGGTCGGGGTTTTGAGGGGGCTGACACTCAGCACATGTCCTGTAACACCACTCATCTCAACATCAGGGCAAAACAACCCCAAATCTGCCTCCAGCCTCCCAGGACCTCCATCAACCCCCAGTGTGGGGTGCTGAGGTTTAGGGAGGTCACCCCACACCCGGGCATTGCTCTCCCTACACCTGCCAGAGCCCAAGAAAACCAGCCCTAAACCCCCAAATTTCCCTGAGGATGCTCCATAGAACTGTCAGGGTTGGAAGGGACCTCAAAGCTCACCCAGTCCCACCCCCCCTGCCATGGCAGGGACACCTCCCACTAGAGCAGTTGCTCACAGCCCCAGCCAGCCTGGCCTAAAAAATGTCCAGGGATGGGGCTTCCAGCACCTCTCTGCNGCTCCCCACCCCGCCGTCTGCCCCATCCCCCCCTGTCCTACCACGCCCCAACAGCCTCAAAAGTCCCTCCCCAGCTTTCTTGTAGCCCCCTTCAGATCCTGGAAGGCCACCAGAAGGTGCCCTGGGAGCCTTCTCTTCTCCAGCCTGAACAACCCCACCTCTCTCAGTCTCTCTTCATAGCAGAGGTGCTCCAGCCACCCCCTCAAGGCTCACACTCCCCCCCCACCCCCAGCAGGTGCTGCCCCACCTGGCTGCATGCGGTCCTTGGTGTACCAGATGGCAAACCCATCCCCATTCAGGTTCTTCTTGCCTTGCCCATGGATTTTGAAGTGTACCTGCATCTCCCAGTCCCGCAGGTAACACGGCTGCAGGAGGAGAGAGGAGGGGGGATTAGGGGGTCCCTTGGGCCAGCACCCACCCCCTCCCTGCCCAGGAGGGGTGAGGGGTTGGTGGATGTGGTGGTCACACCCCTATGCCCACCACTGCCCCTCACCCACAGCCCACACCAGCCTCAATTTCAGGTGTAATTAACCCCAAGTGACATCATTAAAGCCAAGAGAATTGGGTGTCACCCAAAGCCAAGGAGCTGATCATCAGAACCATCATCTCTGACCATCAGTTGCTCATCAGCAGCAAAACCAGGGACACCCAGGAAGGAGAGAGCAGGAAAAGCCCGAGGAGCAGTTCCTAATTACTGCCAAGCTAATTAATTCTTCATCTCCCAACAACTTCCCAGTGCTACTGGCCACACAACTCCCCAGGGCCATGCCAGGTTGTTTTGCAGGATGTTGTGATGCCACCACAGTTCCTGGGAGCTCCTCTCAGTGTTTTATGACCTTCCTCAATGTTATTCCCCCAAAAAAAACCTCTCCCTTGATATTTTATAACAGTAAAAGTTGACTGTGATGGATCCTATGAGGTGTTCTCCAAACTGGAGGGGGCTGGGGCACAAAANTGCTTGCTCTGCACGTCGGGGGTGAGGCGGATGTACTGGGTCATCACCATGGCGTTGCCCTGAAGGTCCCACAGCCCCGAGCTGGCCGAGCCCACACCTACACGCCCCACAACACACACACAGAGTCAGTCCCGGGCCGGTCCCGGGCGCTGCCCGNCAAATGAAGTTTGATGGGAATTATGGAGATATTAAGGGAGCTGTGAAGTGTCACTGGTACCCCCAGCCCAAAGCTCTGCAGCTCCAGTCCCCAAACTCCCTTACTCTGGACCCCCTCAGCCCCCCCCATTCCCCTTCCCTGACCTCCAGTTCCCCCACAATCACCCCAAATCCCACTCCCCACTCCTTCAAACTGGCTGGAATCTGCTCCTCTGGTTCCCCCCAACTATCCCATTCCCACAGGGGCCGCCCCATAGCCCTGACCCCCCCTCCCCACTATCCCACCCCC
>VYZX01009797.1:26811-50219 GCA_013401335.1 Brachypteracias leptosomus | reverse complement strand
CTTAGAGGTGTTGTGGTTGGAAGAGACCTTGATGATTCCATAAAAACATGATCCCCCAGGCTGCACTCCTCTAACACTGCCCAGGCTGTGGGTGTTTATCCCCCCCCTGACCTCCCCTGATCTCCCTCCTAGCGCTTGGCCACCTACGGCATCAACGTGGCTGAGCTGACAGGGGATCACCAGCTGTGCAAGGAGGAGATCAGTGCCACCCAGATCATCGTCTGCACCCCGGAGAAGTGGGACATCATCACCCGCAAGGGGGGGGAGAGGACCTACACCCAACTGGTGCGACTGGTCATCCTGGTGAGCAGCCATTGCAGGTCCTGGATGTGATAGAAGGTGACTCTGGTGCTTGGTCCTCTCTGAGGAGCTGCTGGAGAGAGTCCAGGGGAGGCTGTGGAGATGCTGAGGGGCTGGAGCATCTCTGTGGCCAGGACAGGCTGAGAGCCCTGGGGCTGCTGAGCTGCAGGAGAGAAGCCCCAGAGGGGATCTGCTCAATGGTGCTCAAGAGCTAAAGGGTGGGGGCAAGAGGCTGGGGCCAGACTCTTGTGAGTGGTGCCCAGGGCCAGGCCAAGGGGCAGCGGGCACCAAGTGGAGCCCAGGAGGTTGCATGTGAGCAGGAGGAGCAAGTTGTTTGTTGGGAGGGTGTTGGAGCCTGGCCCAGGCTGCCCAGAGAGGTTGTGGAGTCTCCTTGTGTGGAGAGATTCCCAAGGGGCCTGGATGTGATCCTGGTGTCCCTGCTCTGGGGGAGCTGCTGGAGCAGGGGGGTGGCACCAGAGCATCTCCAGAGGAACCTCCCAACCCCCCAGTGCTTGGATTCTTGGTTTGAGCTGTGGGCTGAGGCTGTTTCAGTGCACACAAGTGGGTCTTCTGAAGAACCAAACCAACCCAGGTGAACAGAGCTGCTCTGGAGGGGAGATAACTGTGTCTCCTCTCCTCAGGATGAGATCCACCTACTCCACGACGACCGAGGACCTGTCCTGGAGTCCCTGGTGGCCCGAGCCATCCGCAACATCGAGATGACCCAGGAGGACGTGAGGCTGGTTGGCTTGAGTGCCACCCTCCCCAACTACGAGGACGTGGCCACGTTCCTCAGAGTGGACCCAGCCAAGGGCTTGTTCTACTTTGATAACAGGTAAGGTGGAAATCCTGGAGGGATCTGTATGAGATGGTGAAGAGCTGGGATACTCCCACCTCCTGTGGTGGTGATTCCAGGTCCTATCAGGTGATTCCAGGATCTCAGTGGGTTTTCAGCCTCCTCTTAACATGCATTTATTTGCTGAAGAGCATGTTCAGCACTAGCACAGTTCAGTAGAGCCTCAAAACTCCCTGGCAGGGTTCCTGCCTTGTCATCCTTGCAGGAAGATGCTGTTGAGAAGGCAGCTGAGCTCTGCCCCACCTTGTGCTGCAGGAGCTGGTTGAAGGAGACCAAAAATAGGGTTAGGGGAGTTGCTAAAACACCATTTTTGCTCCCTGAGTGTGTGTGTGTGTAGCAAATGGATTCCAGGAACTAGGAATAGAGCTTGTTCAGTGCTCTTTAATCCAACTGGGCAGAACTGGAGCCATCAAATCTCTTGAGTAAATTGAGGAAACATAAAATCATAGAATGTTTGAGGCTGGAAGGGACCTCCAGAGCTCATCTGGTCCAACCTCCCTACACCAGCAGGGACATCTCTACCTAGATCAGGCTGCTCAGAGCCCCATCAAGCCCCATATTGACCTCAGCAGCACAAAACAGAGGAGAGCTTTGGCAGGACCTTTGTCTGGAGGTTTCTCCATCCTTCTGCTCTTCCATGGGCTTGTTTTTTTTTCCCCTACAGCTTCAGACCAGTGCCCCTGGAGCAGACCTACGTGGGGATCACAGAGAAGAAAGCAATCAAACGCTTCCAGATCATGAATGAGATTGTTTATGAGAAGATTATGGAGCATGCTGGAAAGAACCAGGTTTGAGGCTTCATTTGATTGATCCTGGAGCTTGTCTGGTGCTGCTGAGACCCTTTCAAGTTGGTATCACTGTAGTGGAGAAGGTTTGGGGGAAAGAGGAGGGAACACGGGGATTCTCTCCCTGCCAGCTCTCTGATTAATCCCTGACCCATCCCTTTAGGCTGAGGGAGTTGTTGTGATGCTCTCCTGGTAGAACAGAATCTCTGGCATCTCTAATCCTAGATCTCTTCCCACCAGGAGCACGTTGGATGGAGCATCTTTGCTGGTCACAGTGATTCCTCTCTCAGTGATGGTTCCCTCTGCTCATTCAACAGGTGCTGGTGTTTGTTCACTCCAGGAAGGAGACTGGCAAGACTGCCCGGGCCATCAGGGACATGTGCCTGGAGAAGGACACCCTGGGCCTCTTCTTGAGGGAGGGCTCAGCCTCCACTGAGGTCCTGAGGACAGAAGCTGAGCAGTGCAAGGTACCCACCCAGCCAGGGCTGTCCTGGCACAGCCACAGCAGCAGAACAGCCACTTTGGGGCAGTTTTGGAGCCTTCAGGATATGCACGACCCTCTGTGGCTGCTTTTTTTCCCTGGTGTTGCTCAGCTTGGGTAGAAAACCTAGAGCTGGTTGTGTTTCTGCTGCAGAACCTGGAGCTGAAGGACCTTCTTCCATATGGCTTTGCCATCCACCACGCCGGGATGACACGGGTGGACAGGACACTGGTGGAGGATCTCTTTGCTGACAAGCACATCCAGGTCAGCCCTGACCCAGAGACACCTTGGTTGGGGAAGGTGCTTCCCCAGAAGCTGGTTTCCATCAGCTTTTGGGTCAAAATAAGGAGATGCAGCAGAGCCAACCCTCATCCTGCTCTGCTGAAGCTGGTGCCAGGTTGAACAACCCCAGCTCCCTCAGCTGCTCCTCACCACACTCCTGCTCTAGACCCTTCCCCACCTTCCTTGCCCTTCTCTGGCCACACTCCAGCCCCTCAAGGTCCTTCTGGGAGTGAGGAGCTCAAACCTGACCCCAGGATTTGAGGTTGGGCCTCCCCAGTGCTGAGTTGGTTACGAATGGAAGGCAAAGGATTTTCTGCAGGTCATGCAGTGAGCTGGGAAGTTTGGGCCAAGATTTTCCTGACCCTGAGCTGTTGAGCCACAATTCTTGGCCTTTGCCTTTTTTCTGTGTCTCTCTGATGTCAGGACCAGCAGGTTACATCCCATTTTTCCCCTGGGAAGAGGCTTTGATCATTATTTTGCTCCTCAGGTGCTGGTCTCCACAGCCACACTGGCCTGGGGGGTGAACCTCCCAGCTCACACTGTCATCATCAAGGGGACCCAGGTCTACAGCCCTGAGAAGGGACGTTGGACTGAGCTGGGAGCTCTGGACATCCTGCAGGTAAAAACTCTGGTAACAAAGGTGGTGGGGACATGGAGAAAGATTTTTCTTTTCCCTCTGAGACATTTGAGGTTTGCTTTGTGTATTTTCTGAGCGCTCTCTCCCTCTTCTCTGCTCTCAGCCTGTCTTGGGGAGCAGCTCTGCTCTTGAGAGCAGGGATTTGAGAGCTGATTCCTCTCCCAGTGTCTCTTCCAGACACATCTGAGCTCTCTCTCCATCCCTCCTGCCAGCTGGAATGAGCAGCAGGCTGAGCAGCCTGGCAGGAAAGCCCCCAGGACATGGCAGCAAAGAGGAATTAAGCTTTTTATGTTGTGCTGACCTCATTTTGTGGTTCCTCAGATGCTGGGCCGGGCTGGGAGGCCTCAATATGACACCAAAGGAGAGGGGATCCTCATCACATCCCATGGAGAGCTGCAGTATTACCTGTCCCTGCTCAACCAGCAGCTCCCCATCGAGAGCCAGATGGTGTCAAAGCTTCCAGACATGCTGAATGCAGAGACTGTCCTTGGCAACGTCCAGAATGCAAAGGCAAGTGCCAGGTTCTGCTTTCTCCTCACTCCTCTGGCCTTGGCTGTGCCTGGAGAGCTGGTGGGAGTTGCAGAGGTCAAAGGATGATCCGTGCTGGGGAGAGGTGGTGTCATTGTACAGGAGTAAAGAATCTTCATAGGATGGGTTGGGTTGGAAGGGATCAAAGATCAGCCAGTTCCAACCCCTGCCATGGCAGGGACACCTCCCACTAGAGCAGGTTGCTCAAGGCCCCATCCAACCTGCCCTTGAACACCTCCAGGGATGGAGCATCCACAACCCCCCTGGGCAACCTGGGCCAGGGTCTCACCCCCCTCAGAGTGAAGAATTTCCTCTTAATGTCCAACCTAAATCTTCCCTCTTCCAATTTGAACCCATCACCCCTCATCCTATCACTACAGACCTTGTAGAAAGTCCCTCCCCAGCTTTCTTGTAGCCCCTTCAGACCCTGGAAGGCCACCAGAAGGTGCCCTGGGAGCCTTCTCTTCTCCAGCCTGACCAACCCCAACTCTCTCAGTCTCTCCTCGGTGCTCCAGCCTCTGACCATCCTCGGGGCCCTTCTCTGGACACCTTCCAGCACCTCCAGATCTTTCTTGTGCTGGGGGCTCCAGACCTGGCCGCAGAGCTCCAGGAAGGTGGAGCAGAGGGGGAGAATCCCCATGAGGCCCATTTGTAGGCTCCTAATGGGGCAGGTTGGTGTTTCCTCAGGATGCAGTGAACTGGTTGGGCTACACCTACCTGTACATCCGGATGCTGCGCTCCCCCACCCTCTATGGGATCTCCCACGATGACCTGAAGGGGGATCCCCTGCTGGACCAGCGCCGCCTGGACCTGGTGCACACTGCAGCCCTCATGCTGGACAAGAACAACCTGGTCAAGTATGACAAGAAGACAGGGAACTTCCAGGTGAGGCAGGAGCTGGGGAAAGGTGCTGTCAGCAAGCAGAGCTGAATGGGAGCGTTGCCTGGGGGATAAAAGGGCTCCAAGAGGCACCTCGCTGGTTAAATGAGTCCCTGCATCAGTCAGAGCTGCTCTTGGACACCTCTGGGATGCCACCAGGGAGCTGGGAATGGGTACAGAGGGTGCTGGTGGAAAACCTTTGCTCCAGGCTCAACACCCCCAGGTCCAGCTGCTCCTCACCACACTCCTGCTCTACACCCTTCCCCACCTTCCTTGCCCTTCTCTGGCCACGCTCCAGCCCCTCAAGGTCCTGCTGGGAGGGAGGGGCCCAAACCTGACCCCAGGATTCGAGGTGCTGGGTCCAGGGGGACCATCCCTGCCCTGCTCCTGCTGCCCACACTGCTGCTGACACAAGCCAGGATGCTGGTGGCTCCTTGGCCACCTGGGCCCATGCTGGATCATCTCCAGCTGCCTGTCAACCAACCCCCCAGGTCCTTTTCGGGGCAGTTTCCAGCCACTCTGCCCCAAGGGTGTAGCCTGGGAGTTGATGCTTGTCTGGAGCCATCAGCCTGGTTCTTGTTCAGCATCTTGTGTCTGTGCCTCACCCTTGGTGCTGTCCCTGGGCAGGTGACAGAGCTGGGCCGCATCGCCAGCCACTACTACATCACCAACGAGACCATGCAGACCTACAACCAGCTCCTGAAGCCCACCCTGAGTGAAATCGAGCTGTTCAGGGTCTTCTCACTGTCCTCTGAGTTCAGGAACATCACCGTGAGGGAGGTGAGGAGCCAGACACCCACCCCAAGTGAGGCAGCCCCGAGAGCTTCTCCTGGGAAGGGACCATCCTCATCTTTTTCTCTCTTGGTTTTCTTGCAGGAGGAGAAGCTGGAGCTTCAGAAGTTGCTGGAGCGAGTTCCTATCCCAGTGAAGGAGAGCATAGAGGAGCCCAGTGCCAAGGTGAGCCCTGGGCACCCCCTTGAGGGGACTTCTCTGCCTGTCCTGAGGGGAGTGGTTCTCCTTGGGGGAGACCTGGCATGGTAAATGCCACTCCTGGGGGGGTTTCTGGTCTCGTCCCTCTGTGGGACATCCTGGAACACGTCAGAGCCACTGCAAGAGCTGCAGGTGCTTCTTGTCTGTGGTTGGATGCACTGAGATCCTCTCTGCTCTGCTCCCCCAGATCAACGTTCTCCTCCAGGCCTTCATCTCCCAGCTGAAGCTGGAGGGGTTTGCTCTCATGGCAGACATGGTGTATGTCACTCAGGTGAGTGAGGAGACGTGCCCAGGCCCTCCCCATGTGCAGTCCAGGCACACAGGGTCTCAGACAACCCTTTACACCCCAGAAATGTAGGTTTTGGTCAGCAAAGGCTTTGAAAATAGAGCTGGGAGTGGTGGGAAGGTCTGACCCCTGTCAGGGTGGGAACTGGATCTTCACTGGAGTCTCCAGTTTGTAACCAAGATAGTTCAGCACTAGAAGATGTGGTGTTGCCTTATTCTTCTACCCAGTCTAGACTTATTCTTCTGCCACAAAGGCCAAGTTCTCAAGGCTGGGAATCAAGTAGTTGCTCCACCTATAGGTGTTTGGGATGGAGGAGCTTCATCTAGAACTAGAGGTCCCTTCCAGCCTGAACCATTCCATGACTCTAAGTATAATTCAGTACTCAAAGGGGGCTTGTAAGGAAGATGGGGACAGACTTTGCAGCAGGACCTGTTGGGACAGGACAAGGGGGGATGGTTTGCAAGTGAAAGAGGGAGATTTAGCTGAGCTGGAAGGAATTTTAGAGGCTGAGGGTGGTGAGAGCCTGGTTGAGGTTGCCCAGAGAGGTGGTGGCTGCCCCATCCCTGCAACCATTGCAGGGGAGGTTGGGCTCTGAGCAACCTTCTCTAGTTGGACCAGATGAGCTTGAAAGGTGCCTTCCAACCCAAAGCAATGTTTGGCTGGGCAGGAGGATGGGTGGAGAAGGAGGCAGAGGTGAGTGTGCCCCTGTCCCCAGCCCTGAGCCCCCTCTCTCTGTCCCTCAGTCGGCTGGGAGGCTGATGAGAGCCATCTTTGAGATCGTCCTCAACCGTGGCTGGGCCCAGCTCACAGACAAGACCCTCAACCTCTGCAAGATGATTGACAAACGCATGTGAGTGAGGCCCTGGGGGTGTCTCCTGCTGGATGAGCCTCTGCAGTGTGGCCTGGCTGGGTCTGCACCCCTGGGGAAGGGGCTTGTCGGGCTGGTTGAAGTGCTGGGGCTGGGCTGTGGGTCCTGAGTTGGGGTTGAGCTATGGATGAGTCACAATCAGCAACTTGTTTTGTTCCCCAAGTGGTTCCTCAAAGCCCCAGAGGCAGAACCAGGCCCATGTGTGAGGCCCCAAGTGATCATGGTTGGGGTGGTGGGTGAGGCTAGAGAGAGATCAACCAGGAACCCACCAGTTTGAGAGAAGCAACAAGGAGCTGATCAGTTTGAAGAGAGCTCCTGGTGGGGACAGTTGGAGGAGCTTCTTTTTGGGGTCACTTGCTGAGATCTCTCTCAGTGCTGGGTTCCCCCTTGGCTGAGTTGAGATGGAGAAGAGCAAAGAGATAAAGAATAAAAGCTGAAGTTCTGCTGGGGGGATGTTGCTGAGCTTGGTGTTGGCCTGAGGAAGAAGAGAGCAGCAGCAGAGCAGTGTGGGGAGCCTGGTGCTCTGGAGGGTCCCCCTCTTGTTCCTGTGTCTCACCCCGTGGTGTCCTTGCAGGTGGCAGTCCATGTGTCCTCTGCGCCAGTTCAAGAAGCTGCCAGAGGAGGTGGTGAAGAAAATAGAGAAGAAGAATTTCCCCTTTGAGCGACTCTATGACCTGAACCACAACGAGATTGGTATGGGGACAATGGGGACACTGGCAGGGACAGGGCTCTGCCCCCTGGTTCTCCTCTGCTGTGTTTTCACCTAGAAATTGGGGGGCTTGTTCCTCTCTGACTGAAGGGGCAGAACTGTTGAGGGTGTGTTCAGAAGGGACTGAGGGAGGGAGGTTCTTCTGCCCCACTGAGGACACCTCTGGCGTACTGGGGCCAGTTCAGAGAGACAAGGAGCTGCTGGAGAGAGTCCAGGGGAGGCTGTGGAGATGCTGAGGGGCTGGAGCATCTCTGTGGCCAGGACAGGCTGAGAGCCCTGGGGCTGCTGAGCTGCAGGAGAGAAGCCCCAGAGGGGATCTGCTCAATGGTGCTCAAGAGCTAAAGGGTGGGGGCAAGAGGCTGGGGCCAGACTCTTGTGAGTGGTGCCCAGGGCCAGGCCAAGGGGCAGCGGGCACCAAGTGGAGCCCAGGAGGTTCCACCTGAGCAGGAGGAGCAAGTTGTTTGTTGGGAGGGTGTTGGAGCCTGGCCCAGGCTGCCCAGAGAGGTTGTGGAGTCTCCTTGTGTGGAGAGATTCCCAAGGGGCCTGGATGTGATCCTGGTGTCCCTGCTCTGGGGGAGCTGCTGGAGCAGGGGGGTGGCACCAGAGCATCTCCAACCCCACCATGCTTGGATTCTTGGTACAGCCTGAGGAGGGTTTTTCCCTGGCACTTGGATTGCCAACACTGTTCAGTTTGGGAGCTGCTGTTCCCCCTGTGGTCCCTCTCTCCTGATGGCAGCACCTTCCTCTTGCAGGTGAATTGATCCGGATGCCCAAAATGGGCAAAACAATCCACAAATACGTCCACCTGTTCCCAAAGCTGGAGCTCTCAGTCCACCTGCAGCCCATCACCCGCTCCACCCTCAAGGTGGAGCTCACCATTGCTCCTGACTTCCAGTGGGATGAGAAGGTGAGTGTGGAGCTCTGTAAACACCATCCTGGGGAGAGCAGGACACCTCTGGGGCAGGATTGCTGGGGCAGGGCTGGAAGTGGTGGGTCTGGAGTGTTGGTGTGAAGGTAACAACTGCCCTTGCTCAGGTCCACGGTTCCTCTGAAGCTTTCTGGATCCTGGTGGAGGATGTGGACAGTGAGGTGATCCTGCACCACGAGTACTTCCTGCTCAAAGCCAAGTATGCTCAGGATGAGCACCTGGTCACCTTCTTTGTGCCCGTCTTCGAGCCTCTGCCCCCCCAGTACTTCATCAGGGTGGTCTCTGACCGCTGGCTCTGTAAGTCCCACCCTGCCCAGAGCACCCTGGGAATGGTTCTGGGGGGCTGAGGGGGTGGGTTGGACCCTCTCTTAGCCCTGTGGTGTGGGAAAAGCTGGTGACATCCAAGTGACAGCAGGGCTGGGGATCAGTCTGATGGACTGAGAGAGTTGGGGTTGGTCAGGCTGGAGAAGAGAAGGCTCCCAGGGCACCTTCTGGTGGCCTTCCAGGGTCTGAAGGGGCTCCAAGAAAGCTGGGGAGGGACTTTTAAGGTAGGAGTGGGGGGAATGGGTCAAAAGTAGAGGTGGGGAGATTGAGATGAGAGGTTAGGAAGAAGTTGTTGGCCAGGAGGGTGGGGAGACCCTGGCCCAGGTTGGGCAGAGAGGTGCTGGAAGCCCCATCCCTGGACATTTTTTAGGCCAGGCTGGCTGGGGCTGTGAGCAACTGCTGTAGTGGGAGGTGTCCCTGCCATGGCAGGGGGGTGGGACTGGGTGATCTTTAAGGGCCCTTCCAACCCTGACAGTTCTATGAATCCATGATCCCTTTGGCAGAGGGAACTGAGAGCTGAGGTCGTTGGGGTGGGTTTGGAGAGGAAAATGAGTTTTCTGTGTGTTTGTGACAGCCTGTGAGACCCAGCTGCCCGTGTCCTTCCGCCACCTGATCCTCCCTGAGAAGTACCCACCTCCCACCGAGCTGCTGGACCTGCAGCCCCTGCCCGTGTCAGCGCTGAGGAACAGCGCCTTCGAGAGCCTCTACCAGGACAAGTTCCCCTTCTTCAACCCCATCCAGACCCAGGGTGGGTGTCACCTCTGCTTGGCTCCTCCAAACTGCCTCTGGAGGAGCCCTTTTTGTGTTCACGGTCCCCTAGACGTGGTTTGTGGGGTTTAGTCACTTAATGGGGGGAATTTCTGTAGCCAAGTGTGTCCCCTCTGCCCTCTGGAGCCAGAGAGGTTTGAGGGCTTGGGATCTTCATGGGCCAGAGTGTCTTTGATCTGTTCCTCAAGTTATACTTGGCACTGGGGAGGCCCAGCCTCAAATCCTGGGGTCAGTTTTGGGCTCTTCCCTCCCAGAAGGACCTTGAGGGGCTGGAGCGTGGCCAGAGAAGGGCAAGGAAGGTGGGGAAGGGTGTAGAGCAGGAGTGTGGTGAGGAGCAGCTGAGGGAGCTGGGGGGGTTGAGCCTGGAGCAAAGGAGGCTCAGGGGAGACCTTCTGGCTCTGCACAACTCCCTGACAGGAGGTTGGAGCCAGGGGGGAGTTGATCTCTTGTGCCAAGTGATGGGACAAGAGGAAAGGGGCTCAAGTTGGCCCAGAGAGGAGGTTGAGGTTGGAGCTGAGGAACAATTTGTTGTTGGTCAGGGCTGTGAAGGGCTGTGCCAGGCTGGGCAGGGCAGTGGTGGAGTCCCCATCCCTGGAGGGGTTTGCAAGGCTGGAGATGTGGTGCTGAGGGCCAGGGGTTAGTGGTGCCCTGGCAGGGATGGGGGATGGTTGAACTCCATGAGCTTAAAGGTCTCCTCCAACCAAACCAATTCTGTGGTTCTCCATCCCCCAGGCAGCTGCTCCAGGGCTGTCTGGCAGCACCAGGGTTGCTCCTGGAAGCCGTGTCTGTGCCAGCACCAGAGCTGCTTGGCCCAAAGTTCTCCATCTGTGCTGCTTGTAGGGCTGTGATCAAACTCAAGCTGCCTTCTCCATGGTTCTCTGCCTGGAGAATTCCCACTTAGGAGCTTCTGTGCCAGCCCAGAGCCTGTTTCACTCTGTGGATCCTGGGCTAAAACCCTTAAACAACCTTTTCAGCAGCTCCTCCCTGCCTGGGCTGGCTCCAGGCTCTGCTTTCCCTGCCCATTCCTAGAGCTCTGATGGAAATCTGTGGAATTTTGGCTTAATCCCCTCTGAGCTGTTCCATCCCTCTGTCCCCAGTGTTCAACACAGTTTATAACAGCGATGACAACGTGTTTGTGGGTGCCCCCACGGGCAGTGGGAAAACCATTTGTGCTGAATTTGCCATCCTGAGGATGCTGCTGCAGAACTCAGAAGGACGTTGTGTCTACATCACCCCCATGGAGGCCCTGGCAGAGCAGGTGAGACCAGAACCCTGGGGAGAACTTGATCCTCCACCCTGGCTTTGATTTGCTTCTTCATCCCCCATTTCATAGACTCATAGAATTGTCAGGGTTGGAAGGGACCTCAAAGACCATCCAGTCCCAACCCCCCTGCCATGGCAGGGACACCTCCCACTACATCAGTTGCTCACAGCCCCCGCCAGCCTGGCCTTCCAAATGTCCAGGGATGGGGCTTCCAGCACCTCTCTGCCCAACCTGGGCCAGTGTCTCCCCACCCTCCTGGCCAACAACTTCTTCCTACCCTCTCAGCTCAATCTCCCCACCTCTACTTTTGACCCATTCCCCCCACTCCTACCACTGCCCCACAGCCTCAAAAGTCCCTCCCCGGCTTTCTTGGAGCCCCTTCAGACCCTGGAAGGCCACCAGAAGGTGCCCTGGGAGCCTTCTCTTCTCCACACTGAATAACTTCACTTTTCCTCATCCCTTTTTTGCTGTCACCTCCCTCGGGAGGTCTCCAGAGTCTTTTAATTCCTTGTGGTCCCTCTGAGGGAGCAGAGACACCGACCTGCTGCTGTTGAGTGTTGTTAACCCCACCCTCATCTTTTTGACAGGTCTTCTTGGACTGGTATGAGAAGTTCCAGGAGAGGCTCAACAAGAAGGTTGTTCTGCTGACTGGGGAGACCAGCACGGACCTGAAGCTGCTGGGCAAGGGCAACATCATCATCAGCACCCCTGAGAAGTGGGACATCCTCTCACGGCGCTGGAAGCAGCGCAAGAACGTCCAGAACGTCAACCTCTTCATTGTGGATGAAGTGCACCTCATCGGGGGGGAAAACGGGGTGTGTCTGGGGGGGGAGAGGAAGAGGAGGCTTGTTAAGTGATGCTTTTGTGTTGTAGAACCACTTTGGGGTGGGACTCACTCCTAAGATCCAACCTGGGGTCAACTCATCCTGCTGGGAGCTTCCCCAAGCTGTTGGGATAGGGTCATACCCTTTGGGGAGCTCAGTGGGGTGAGAATCCTTTGGCTGGAGGTTTCCAGAAAGCCAATGGTGTCCTGGGCTGCATCCAGAGCAGCGTGGGCAGCAGGGCAGGGAGGGGATTGTCCCCCTCTGCTCCACCCTCCTGAGACCCCACCTGGAGCTCTGCGGCCAGTTCTGGAGCCCCCAGCACAAGAAAGATCTGGAGGTGCTGGAAGGTGTCCAGAGAAGGGCCCCGAGGATGGTCAGAGGCTGGAGCACCGAGGAGAGACTGAGAGAGTTGGGGTTGGTCAGGCTGGAGAAGAGAAGGCTCCCAGGGCACCTTCTGGGGGCCTTCCAGGGTCTGAAGGGGCTCCAAGAAAGCTGGGGAGGGACTTTTGAGGCTGTTGGGGAGTGGTAGGACTGGGGGGAATGGGTTAAAAGTAGAGGTGGGGAGATTGAGCTGAGAGGTTAGGAAGAAGTTGTTGGCCAGGAGGGTGGGGAGACACTGGCCCAGGTTGGGCAGAGAGGTGCTGGAAGCCCCATCCCTGGACATTTGGAAGGCCAGGCTGGCTGGGGCTGTGAGCAACTGCTGTAGTGGGAGGTGTCCCTGCCATGGCAGGGGGGGTGGGACTGGATGATCTTTGAGGTCCCTTCCAACCCTGACAATTCTGTTTCCATGGTGTGGAGAGGTTGATGTTCTCCTGCTCTGACCTCTCCTCTCCCCTGCAGCCCGTGTTGGAGGTGATCTGCTCCCGCATGCGCTACATCTCCTCGCAGATCGAGCGGCCCATCCGCATCGTGGCCCTCAGCTCCTCCCTCTCCAACGCCAAGGACGTGGCTCACTGGCTGGGCTGCAGCGCCACCTCCACCTTCAACTTCCACCCCAACGTCCGCCCCGTGCCCCTGGAGCTCCACATTCAGGTAGGGTGTGGGCCAACCTCAGCCAGCAGGTGACACAAAGTCAAACGAGAGTGTCTTAGAATCCTAGAATGGCTCAGGTTGGAAGGGAACCTAGAGATGATCTAGTGGAACATCTCTGGGTGCCTCACAACTAGACCAGGTTGAACGTGAAGCCACCAGCATCCTGGTCTGGATCAGCACTGGTGTGACCAGCAGGAGCAGGGAGGTGATGGTGTCCCTGGACTGGGCACTGGTGAGACCACACCTTGAGCACTGGGTCTGGTTTTGGGCACCACAGGATGAGAAGGACATTGAGAGGCTGGAGAGGGTGCAGAGAAGGGCAATGAGGCTGGTGAAAGGTCTGGAGAANGGGAGGTTTAGATTGGACATGAGGAAGAAGTTCTTTACTGACAGAGTGGTCAGGCACTGGCCCAGGCTGCCCAGGGAGGTGCTGGAGTCACCAACCAACAAACAAGTAGCTGTGGTGCTTGGAGACACGGTCTGGGGGTCAGGGAGATGTTGGATGAAGGTTGAACTTGCTGATCCTGGAGGTCCTTCCCAACCATAATGATTCTCTGATCTCCTTTGCCTTCTGCTTGGTCTCTGGAGTCACTCCCTCCTCCTCTTCCTCTGCAGGGCTTCAACATCAGCCACACTCAGACCCGGCTGCTCTCCATGGCCAAGCCTGTCTACCACGCCATCATGAAGCACTCTCCCAAGAAACCCGTCATCGTCTTCGTCCCCTCCCGCAAGCAGACGCGCCTCACGGCCATCAACATCCTCACCACCTGTGCCTCGGATGTCCAGAGACAAAGGTAAAGGTGCTGCCACCTCTGCCCTTCCTCTGAGCCAGCCAGGGACAACTCTTGAGCTGTGGGACAACTGGTGATGGGTGATGGTGGCTTTGGTTGTGCCGGCGAGGAGGGACAGAGCTGCTGGGTCTGGCCATGGGATCTTGGCTCCTCTTGACTTCCCTTTTCCTGCAGGTTCCTGCACTGTGCAGAGAAGGATCTGGTTCCCTACCTGGACAAGCTCAACGACAACACCCTGAAGGAGACCTTGGTGAACGGGGTGGGCTACCTGCACGAGGGGCTCACCCCCATGGAGCGGCGGGTGGTGGAGCAGCTCTTCAGCTCTGGTGAGCTGGGTGGGGTGGGGACACATCACTTCTAACTGGAAACCCTTTTACCTGGTCTTTGGACTGGAGATGACAACTTGGCCAAGCCTCCCATTGCTTCTTTTAAGCTAAGAAAGGGGAGATTTAGGGTTTATATTAGAAAAAAGTTCTTTAATCTGAGGGTGAGAGATCAGTGGAATGGGCTGCCCAGAGAAGGGGTGGAGGCCCCATCCCTGGAGTCCTTCAAGGTGAGGCTGGATGGGGCTCTGAGCAGCCTGCCCTAGGTAGAGATGTCCCTGCTGGGGTAGGGAGGTTGGCCCAGATGAGCTCGGGAGGTCCCTCAGACATTCCATGATTCTCTGCCTCCCGGGTCTGATAAGGCTGCGACCTTCAACTTGACCATCTCCATACCAGGACCCATCTGCCCAACCACAGAACCCTGAGATCTTTCTCCTCCTCCCTGATTTCTATGACCCAGAGGGGAGCTCTGGGTGCTGACCCTTGTCCCCGTGCCCCTTCCAGGTGCAGTTCAGGTGATGGTGGCTTCCCGCAGCCTCTGCTGGGGCATGAACATCTCTGCCCACCTGGTGATCATCATGGACACCCAGTACTACAACGGCAAGATCCACGCGTGAGTGTGGCAAGACCTGTCCTGCTGGGCTGGGAACCAGGCCCTGATCTCAGAGGGCTTCATCCATGTCCAGGTAGAAGGTGGGAATCCCAGGAGCTCCATTAAGTGTCTCTCTCCATGTCCCAGGTACGTGGATTACCCCATCTATGACGTGCTGCAGATGGTGGGACACGCCAACCGCCCGCTGCAGGACGACGAGGGACGTTGTGTCATCATGTGCCAGGGCTCCAAGAAGGTGGGTGAAGAGCAGGACAACCCTGTCTGGCTAAAAATGTCCTGTCACCAGCCTGGGGCTTGGGGATTTCTTGTCCAGGATGATCTGGATGAGGGGGTTGAGGCAGTGATGACACCAAGATGGGTGGGAGTTGATCTGCTGGAGGGTTGAAGGCTCTGCAGAGGGATCCAAGAGGTGATGGCCTCAAGTTGCACTAGGAGAGGTTTAGATTGGACATTAGGAAGAAGTTCTTTATTGGAAGGGTGGTCAGGGACTGGCCCAGGCTGCCCAGGGAGGTGGTGGAGTCACCATCCCTGGAGGGGTTCAACAGATGAGTAGATGTGGTGCTTGGAGACATGGTCTGGGGGTCAGGGAGATGTTGGATGAAGGTTGGACTTGTTGATCCTGGAGGTCCTTCCCAACCTAAATGATTCTATGATCTGGCCAGGCTGGATTGATGGGCTGGGGTCAATGGGATGAGGGTCAACCAGGCCAAGGGTCCTTCCCTTGGGTCACACCAACCCCCTGAACACTCCAGGCTGGGGCAGAGCAGCTGGAACCTGCTCGAGGGAAAGGACCTGGGGGGTCTGGTCAAGAACCATCTGAAGATTCTGGAGGTGCTGGGGTTTATTAACTCCTTCCCTCTTCTCCTGCCCTGCTGTAGGACTTCTTCAAGAAGTTCCTGTACGAGCCCCTGCCCGTGGAGTCCCACCTGGACCACTGCATGCACGACCACTTCAACGCTGAGATTGTCACCAAGACCATTGAGAACAAGCAGGATGCAGTGGACTACCTGACATGGACCTTCCTCTACCGCAGGATGACCCAGAATCCCAACTACTACAACCTGCAAGGTGAGCAGAGGGGCTTGGAGGCTACCAGGGACCTTCTCCTGGAGTGGTAGGACTGGGAGGAATGGGTCAAAAGTAGAGGTGGGGAGATTGAGATGAGAGGTTAGGAAGAAGTTGTTGCCCAGGAGGGTGGGGAGACACTGGCCCAGGTTGGAAGCCCCATCCCTGGACATTTTGAAGGCCAGGCTGGCTGGGGCTGGGAGCAACTGCTCTAGTGGGAGGGGGACACCTGCCCATGAACTGGATGATCTGTGAGGTCCCTTCCAACCCTGGCAATTCTGATTCTGCCTTTCCCAAGAGGACCTTCTCCCCACCCCATGGTGTTTCTGAGCCCTGCCATGACACTGCTGTGCCCACAGGTGTGTCCCACAGGCACCTCTCAGACCATCTCTCGGAGCTGGTGGAGCAGACCCTCAGTGACCTGGAGCAGTCCAAGTGCATCAGCATCGAGGACGAGATGGACGTGGCTCCTCTGAACCTGGGCATGATTGCTGCCTATTACTACATCAACTACACCACCATTGGTGAGGGCTTGGGGAGGGACAGGGACCTCCCACCCTCTGTCCCCTCTTGGTGTCACTCCCTGTGCCAGAGAAGATGCCACCTGCACGGTTGGGTGTGTGAAGCTCCATCCTTGAGCTGTGTTGCCTCCTTGAGGGCACCTCTCATGCTGTAGGGGTTAATGCTGTCTGGTTTTCCTTGTCCCCTCTCTCTCCCCACCTTCTCCAGAGCTCTTCAGCATGTCCCTCAACGCCAAGACCAAGGTGCGGGGCTTGATTGAGATCATCTCCAACGCTGCAGAGTATGAGAACATCCCCATCAGGCACCACGAGGACAACCTGCTGCGGCAGGTGGGTGCTGAGCATCACATCTGGGGCTGGGTGTGGGATCCTGGGAGGTTGGGGGAAGGAGCCACAGGAGCCTGCCCATGTTTGCAGCTCTGTAGGGCTTGGAGAGAGAGATGAGACCCCCCCTGCAGTGCTGGGGCAGCTCTGGAGTCCTCAGAGCTGGGGGAGCAGATCCAGAGGAGGCCCCAGCAATGGTGGGAGGGCTGGAAGCCTCTGAGAGAGTTGGGCTTGTTCAGCCTGGAGAGGAGAAGGCTCCAGGGAGACCTTCTGATGGCCTTGCAGGACTTCAAGGGGTCTGTCAGAAAGATGGGGAAGGACTTTTGAGCAGGGTCCGTCAAGGGGGGATGGTTTGAAACTCAGAGGGAGATTTAGCTGAGCTGGAAGGAATTGTGGAGGCTGAGGGTGGTGAGAGCCTGGTTGAGGTTGCCCAGAGAGGTGGTGGCTGCCCCATCCCTGCAACCATTGCAGGGGAGGTTGAGCAACCTGCTCTGGTTGCAGATGTCCCTGCTCAGTGCAGGGGGGTTGGACTCGATGACCTTTAAACCCCTCTCCACCCCAACCCATCCCCCATTTCCATGTTTAGGCACTAACAGGTTTATCATTTCCCCCATAGCTGGCCCAGAAGGTTCCCCACAAGTTGACCAACCCCAAGTTCAACGACCCCCACGTGAAGACCAACCTGCTGCTCCAGGCCCACCTCTCCCGCATGCAGCTGAGCGCGGAGCTGCAGTCGGACACCGAGGAGATCCTCAGCAAGGTACCAGGGGCTGGGTGAGCTCCTCACCAGCACCACCAGAGCTCCTTCTGAGCCTCTTCACACCATGCCCAGGTGTCCTTTGTCCACTCCAATGGTTCCTTGTCCTCTTGGGTGGTTGGAGTTTTGGTGCATTTACAGTTTCATCATCTTTCTGTTCCATTGGCACCTGGATCTCCTCCATCTTTAGCTGACCCCAGGTCAAATGGGCTCTTCCTTCATTTCCATGAGTTGTAGTTTCTTTGATCAGAACAGTCCCTCTCTTCTATGTCATTAAGCAGCTTCTTTAATATTATTTAATATCTTATTTAATATTATTTATCCCCATCTTGTGGCATTGGCTCAGTTACAATCTCAGTGTCACACACACAACCCCTCCCAGCCCTTCTTCTGGGGACTTAGAGTTTAGCCCAAGTTCACCCATCTCCAGGTTACAGCCTGAGACCTAAAGCCCCTGGTGGAACCACAGCATGAGTGGAGTAATTGTCCCCCTGGACTGGGCACTGGGGAGGAACAACCTCCAATCCTGGGGTCAGTGTTGGGTTCCTTCCTCCCAGCAGGACCTTGAGGGGCTGGAGCGTGGCCAGAGAAGGGCAAGGAAGGTGGGGAAGGGTCTGGAGCAGGAGTGTGGTGAGGAGCAGCTGAGGGAGCTGGGGGGGTTGAGCCTGGAGCAAAGGAGGCTCAGGGGAGACCTTCTGGCTCTGCACAACTCCCTGACAGGAGCTTGGAGCCAGGGGGGAGTTGATCTCTTGTGCCAAGTGATGGGACAAGAGGAAAGGGTCTCAAGTTGTGCCAGGGGAGGTTGAGGTTGGAGCTGAGGAACAATTTGTTGTTGGTCAGGGCTGTGAAGGGCTGTGCCAGGCTGGGCAGGGCAGTGGTGGAGTCCCCATCCCTGGAGGGGTTTGCAAGGGGTGGAGATGTGGTGCTGAGGGCCAGGGGTTAGTGGTGCCCTGGCAGGGCTGGGGGATGGTTGGACTCCATGATCTAAAAAGTCTCTTCCAACCAACCCCATTCTATGCATGGTCAGATTTAGGATGATTGTAGCTCCCAGCACGTTGTGTCTCTACCTTCTGACCTGTCCCCATCCCTCATTTCCAGGCCATCAGGCTGATCCAGGCCTGTGTGGACGTGCTGTCCAGCAATGGGTGGCTGAGCCCAGCCCTGGCTGCCATGGAGCTGGCACAGATGGTGACTCAGGCCATGTGGTCCAAGGATTCCTACCTCAAGCAGCTGCCTCACTTCACCTCGGAGCACATCAAGCGCTGCACGGACAAGGTAAACCTGGGGGGGGTGGAGAAGTGGAGTCCTGCCCTTGCCACTGAGGAGCTGCAGGGCTGAAGGTGGGAGTGTTGAGCTGCTGAAGGGTTGGAGGCTCTACAGAGGGACTTGGCCAGGCTGGAGTGATGGGATGAGGTTCAACCAGGCCAAGGGTCCTGCCCTGAGGTCACAACAACCCCCTGGATGCTCCAGGCTGGGGCAGAGCGGCTGGAAACTGCCCGAGGGAAAGGACCTGGGGGGGCGGAGATGAGGCAGAGTGTGCCCAGGGGGCCAAGGAGCCACCAGCATCCTGGCTCCTGTCAGCAGCAGTGTGGGCAGCAGGAGCAGGGCAGGGATTGTCCTCCTGGACTGGGCACTGGGGAGGAACAACCTCCAATGCTGGGGTCAGGTTTGGGTCCTTCCCTCCCAGCAGGACCTTGAGGGGCTGGAGCGTGGCCAGAGAAGGGTGACGAAGGTGGGGAAGGGTGTAGAGCAGGAGTGTGGTGAGGAGCAGCTGAAGAAGAGAAGTTCTCTTCCAACCAGAACCTTTCTGTGATCCCTGGCAGGGGGTGGAGAGTGTGTTTGACATCATGGAGATGGAGGACGAGGACCGCAACGCCCTCCTCCAGCTCTCGGACGCCCAGATCGCCGACGTCGCTCGTTTCTGCAACCGCTACCCCAACATCGAGCTGTCCTACGAGGTGGTGGAGAAGGAGAGCATCAGGAGGTGAGGAGGAGGAGGGTGGCACTGCCCCCCAGTGCTGTGCCAGCCTTGGGGGGCACCCCCTGATCCTTTGTGTCCTCTCCACGCAGTGGTGGGCCCGTGGTGGTGCTGGTGCAGCTGGAGCGTGAAGAGGAGGTGACGGGGCCGGTCATCGCTCCCCTGTTCCCCCAGGTAGGGGTGACACCAAGGTGGGAACGTTGGGTGGGTGGGGGGTGCAGAATTGGTGCCCCCAACCCATTAACTCTTTCCTCTCTGGCAGAAACGTGAGGAGGGCTGGTGGGTGGTGATTGGTGACTCCAAGTCCAACAGCCTCATCTCCATCAAGCGCTTGACGCTGCAGCAGAAGGCCAAGGTGGGCACCCAAAGGGATGTGGGTTGGTTTGGGGGTGGTTTGAGGGTGTCCCCTCACCCCCAACCTCATCTTCTTCTCATCATGTAGGTCAAGCTGGATTTTGTGGCCCCAGCCACAGGGACCCACAACTACACGCTCTACTTCATGAGTGATGCCTACATGGGCTGTGACCAGGAGTACAAGTTCAGCGTGGACGTGAAGGAGGCAGAAAGTGACAGTGACTCTGACTGAGGTGGGGTCACCATGGTCCCACTGAAGTCCCCTCCCCACCCTCCCCTTGTGTCACCTCCCTGTGTGTGGCTTTTGTGTATTTTCCTGTTGTTTTTTAAGGTGTTGATGTTTTGTACAGTGGGTTTTTCAGAGGGGCTGCCCAGGAGCGGGGCTGCGGCAGCTGGAATAAATCATGGAGTCTAAGAATCGTGGACTGGGTTGGGTTCAAGGGACCTTTAAAGGTCATCGAGGCCACCCTGCACTGAGCAGGGACATCTGCAGCTAGAGCAGGTTGCTCAGAGCCCCCCCCCAACCTCACCTGCAATGGTTCCACCTCTCTGGGCAACCTCAACCAGGCTCTCACCACCCTCAGCCTCCAAAATTCCTTCCAGCTCAGCTAAATCTCCCTCTTTGAGTTTCAAACCATCCCCCCTTGGCCTGTCCCAACAGACCCTGCTCAAAAGTCCCTCCCCATCGTTCTGTGGTCCCTTGAAGTCCTGAAAGGCCCCCAGAAGGTCTCCCTTGAACCTTCAGGCTGAACAACCCCAAAATCTCAAGACCTGTCTTGCCCTGCTCCTCTGGGGTGGGGGGAGAGGGGAGGAGGAACCAGCTCTGACCCCAAGACTCTCCCCCAGCCCCCTGCCTTTGTTGCATGGCTCCAAAAAGTTCATTAGCAGAATTAATTAAGGCAGAATTAGTCTGACATGGACCTAAACCCTTCCTGTCAGTCTGGGCTTCTCCGGGAGGGACAAAACCAGCTCCCCAGGGATCACCCCCACCCTCTCCCCTCACCCCAAGGGACACCAGAGGGAAGAGCTGGAGGCTTGGGCCAGGAGAGAAGGGATTTATTAATGAGCAGGGACCAAATCCAGGTGGATCAATCCATGGGTGATGCCAAAGTCCAGCCTGAGGAGCCATAGTTGGTCACTCTCTTCCTGGCAGATCCCACCCCAGGGAAAGGGGAAGGGGTTGGGGGGAGAGGAGGAGCCCCCTCAGCAGATCTCGGGGCGCTGGTACTTCCAGAAGGCGATGTCCCCATCGTCACTGCAGGAGGCCAAGAGCCCGGGCTCCTTGGGGTGCCAGGCCACGCAGTTGACATCCTGGGAGTGGGCACGGGGCACGTGGGCAGCCAGGCTGAAGCTGGGCTGCTGGGGGGCTGAGCTGGGGCTCTCCTCGAACACCCGGATGGCATCGTCACCACAGGCCGTGGCCAGCGCCCCGGTGAGGTGGCACCTGCAGCAGGGGACAGGGGAAGGGGGGGGGTTGGCACCTCAAAAGGGGGTGAAATGGGGTTGGTGATGTCAGCAGCGTCACTCACCACGACACGTCGTAGATGGTCCTGGTGTGGTAGCCAGAGAGGTTGCAGATGCACTTCCAGGTGGGGTCGGTGCCGCTGCAGGACACGCCTGGAAGGGAAGAGGAGCACCCTGAGGTCACAGACCAGGGCTGAGGTCACCCTGTCCCACCCCAGAGCAAGGACATCCTCAACTAGAGCAGGTTCCTCAACCTCACCTGCAATGGTTCTAGGGATGGGGCAGCCTGGGCCAGGCTCTCACCACCCTCAGCCTCCAAAATTCCTTCCAGCTCAGATAAATCTCTTTAATATCCAATCTAAATCTCTCCCAGCTTAAAACCATCACTGCAGGTCCTGTCATTACAAACCCTTTTGAACAGACCTTCCCCTGCCTTCCTGGAGCCCCTGCAGGTCCTGGAAGGTCACTCTAAGGTCCCCCTGGAGCCTTCTCCAGGCTCAACAGCCCCAACGCTCCCCCTGTCCATACCAGAGATGCTCCATCCCCTGGTTGCCCAGCAAGTCTCCACCCTTGTTCTACTTGGTCAAATCGCCCCTTTCTCCCCCTTTCTCCCCTCTCACCCTCCTGGTTGCCGGGTCTGTAGCAGCGCCAGATGCGGACGGTGCGGTCGTCGCTGCAGGAGGCCAAGTGCTCCCCGCTGCAGTCAAAGGCCACGCTCCAGACGGTGGATTCATGGCCCTCCAGGGTGGCACAACACACCCAGTCATCCTCCTCCTCCTGGTACAGCTTCACAGTGTCATCATAGCTGGCTGAGGCCAGCAGCTGAGGGAGAGGAGGGAGGAATGAGCCCCAAATCCTGCCCAGTCACACGTTTGGGGGTGAGGGAGGTTATAGAGTCATAGAATCATCAGGGTTGGAAGGGACCTCAAAGATCATCCAGTTCCAACCCACTGCCATGGCAGGGACACCTCCCACTACATCAGTTGCTCACAGCCCCAGCCAGCCTGGCCTTCCAAATGTCCAGGGATGGGGCTTCCAGCACCTCTCTGCCCAACCTGGGCCAGTGTCTCCCCACCCTCCTGGCCAACAACTTCTTCCTAACCTCTCAGCTCAATCTCCCCACCTCTACTTTTGACCCATTCCCCCCACTCCTACCACTGCCCAACAGCCTCAAAGTCCCTCCCCAGCTTTCTTGTAGCCCCTTCAGACCCTGGAAGGCCACCAGAAGGTGCCCTGGGAGCCTTCTCTTCTCCAGCCTGACCAACCCCAACTCTCTCAGTCTCTCCTCGGTGCTCCAGCCTCTGACCATCCTCGTGGCCCTTCTCTGGACACCTTCCAGCACCTCCAGATCTTTCTTGTGCTGGGGGCTCCAGAACTGGACACAGAGCTCCAGGTGGGGTCTCAGGAGGGTGGAGCAGAGGGGGACAATCCCCTCCCTGCCCTGCTGCCCACGCTGCTCTGGATTCAGCCCAGGTTGTTGCTTTACAAGCTCGTTCCCAGTGTTGGGGAAGGGGATGGGGTGCAAATGGGGGTCTCCTCCCTCCCCAGGCACGGGTGTTACCTCCTGGGTGGGGTGCCAGACCACGTGCTTGACGTCCTGCGTGTGGGAGTTGAGGACACTGACACACTCATACTCCTCCTCCTCATCCACTGCCGGGGGAAAGGGTTGTGGTGAGGAGAGTTTTGGGGAGGGGTCTCCATTGTGCCCCCCCTGCTCTCCCCTCACCTTCCCAGACCCAGACGCTCTTGTCTCGGCTGCAGGTCGCGAGGAGGTGCCCAGAAGGAGCCCAGGCCACAGACTTCACCTCGTTCTCATGTCCCTCCAGGGTGGTCACACACTGAGGGAAGAGGAGAGGGGAGGAACAGAGCTGGGGATGGTCCCGGAGGGGTCCTGGGGGTGCTGGGTGAGGCTGGGGGGGGTGGGTCTCACCTCAAACCCATCCTCCTGCCTCTTCCAGATGCAGGTGGTGGCGTCGAAGCTGGCAGAGGCCAGGTAGGAGCCGCAGGGGGACCNCCTGCTCTCCCCTCACCTTCCCAGACCCAGACGCTCTTGTCTCGGCTGCAGGTCGCGAGGAGGTTCCCAGAAGGAGCCCAGGCCACAGACTTCACCTCGTTCTCATGTCCCTCCAGGGTGGTCACACACTGAGGGAAGAGGAGAGGGGAGGAACAGAGCTGGGGATGGTCCCGGAGGGGTCCTGGGGGTGCTGGGTGAGGCTGGGGGGGGTGGGTCTCACCTCAAACCCATCCTCCTGCCTCTTCCAGATGCAGGTGGTGGCGTCGAAGCTGGCAGAGGCCAGGTAGGAGCCGCAGGGGGACCAGGCCACCCTGCGCACCGTGCGCTGGTGCCCCTCGCCCAGCACCGCCCGGCACGCCCAGCCCTGCCCTGGGGGAGCAGGATGGGACCGGCATGGGGGGGTCAAACCCACCCCCTGGCCCAGGCCATGCCTCCTGACCAGGCCATGCCCCCTCTGCCAGCT
>VYZX01009797.1:3507-14296 GCA_013401335.1 Brachypteracias leptosomus | reverse complement strand
GGGGAGATTGAGCTGAGAGGTTAGGAAGAAGTTGTTGGCCAGGAGGGTGGGGAGACACTGGCCCAGGTTGGGCAGAGAGGTGCTGGAAGCCCCATCCCTGGACATTTTAAGGCCAGGCTGGCTGGGGCTGTGAGCAACTGATGGAGTGGGAGGTGTCCCTGCCATGGCAGGGGGGTGGGACTGGGTGAGCTTTAAGGTCCCTTCCAACCCTGACAGTTCTATGAGTCTATGACCTGGTGGACTCACTAGTTCCAGGTCTCCAGCTGGACTTGGCACCTTTGCTGACCCCTGGAAGGTGCTGGGCAGGGTCTCACCACTCCCAAGGGGAGTGACTCTGACTCCCAGGGGGTTCTCCCTGCAGCACAAAGGCCCCAAGGAGGGTTCCCTCCCTCACCAGTGCTTTGGTTTTGATCCCCCCCAGGTCAGCAGAGGAGATGAAGCACATGGAGAACATCTCCAGCCTCTTTGAGGGCCAGTACCCCCCAGCTGAGAGGGGGCTGGTGGCAGCTCCTGGGGAGCAGCCCTGGGAGATGATCATGGACAAGAAGCACTTTAAGCTCTGGAGGAGGCCGATCGAGGGCACCCACTTGTACCAGTACAGAGGTAACTCTGCTCCAGTGCTCCCAGTCCCCCACCCACAGCTTCTTTTCCCTCTGCTGAGTCCTTGGCGGGGGGTTTCTTGGCAGAAAACTGGGGAAAATGGGAGTTGTTGCTGCTTCACTCCCTCTCCACAGCCCCCTCAGCCCCTTGGGGGGGTCCCACCCCTTCCACCCACCCCAGAAAATGCTTTTTTTCCCTTTAAATCCTGCCACTAACCCCCTTTTTCTCCCTGCAGTGTTTGGGTCATACACAGATGTCACCCCCAGGCAGTTCTTCAATGTGCAGGTGAGTGTTTAAATCCAGTTGCACCCTCAGCTGGGGGGGTGGGACAGAGAAAATAAGGAATATTCTCTTCTTGTCACCCCCCTAGATGAGTGGTGGGAGGTTGGCACCTCAAGGGGGAACCCCCAGGATTGGTCTGACCCCCCCCTGGGTGGAGGAGATTAATATTAAAGATTAAATATTAATTTATGTGGCCTGAGGTTGGTTGTAAGGTAGGTGGGAGGAGGGGGAAAGGGGCTGCTTGGTCCTGGTGTCCCTCCTGGAGCAGCTGAGGAGATAAGGGGTGATTTATGGGTTTAATTAAAAAAAACCCAAATAAGGCTATAAAGTGGATTAATGGTGAGGGGGGGAAGGGGCAGAGGGAGGGGNGAAAAGGAGAAATGAGGGGAAAGGGGAAAAAATGAGGAGAGGAAAGGGGGAAAATTGTGGAGGGGAAAGGGAAAATAATAAGGGGGAGAGGGGAAAAAATGAGGGAGAGGGGGAAAGAATGAGGAGGGGAGAGGGGGAAAATGAGTGGAAAGGGGGAAAATAAGAGAAGGGGAGAGGGGAAAAAAGGAGGAGGGGAGGGGGAAAAAAATGAGGGAAGAGGGAAAATAAGGGGAAAAGGGGGAAAAATAGGGGAAAGGGGAAAATATGAGAGGAGAGGGAAGAAAATGGGGGGAGAGAGAGAAGGACAAATGAGAGGAAAGGGGAAAAAATGAGGGGAAAGGAGAAATAATGAGGAAGTGAAAGGGAAAATGAGGGGAGAAGGATAAAAATGAGGAAAAGGGGGAAAAAATGAGGAGGGGAGAGGGAAAATCATAAGAGGGAAAGGGAAAATAAGGGGGGGAAAAAGGGGTTCAAACTGGAAGAGGGAGATTTAGATTGGGAATTAGGAGGAAATTCTTCCCTCTGAGGGTGGGGAGAGCCTGGCCCAGGTTGCCCAGGGGGGTTGTGGGTGCTCAAGGCCCCATCCAACCTGGCCTTGGACACCTGGAGGTGCTCAAGGTCCCATCCAACCTGGCCTTGAACACCTCTGGTGTTCAAGGCCAGGTTGGATGTGGCCTTGAGCAACCTGCTCTAGTGGAATTTTGGGGGTTGGAACCAGATGATCTTTGAGGTCCCTTCCAACCCAACCACTCCATGACTCCTGGGGTGACTCCCAGGGTAGTTCCTGACTCCCTGGTGGGTCAGAGGCACAGGAGGAGCTCCAAGGGCCCCTGACCTCCCTTCCCCAGCCCCCTGGGTTGGCTCAGCCTCTTTTTCTTGCCAGCTGGACACGGAGTACAGGAAGAAATGGGACTCCCTGGTCATCAAACTGGACGTGATCGAGCGGGATGTGGCCACTGGCTCCGAAGTCATTCACTGGGTCACTCACTTCCCGGTGAGCAGCCCCCTCCCCACCCCCCCAGGGACCCCCAGAGACCCCCAGGGACCCCCAGAGACCCCCAGGGCAGGGGCAGAGGGGGCTCATCTGGTTCTTTTTCTTCTCCCCCCCCTCCCCAGTACCCCATGTACTCGAGGGACTACGTGTACGTCCGGAGGTACAGCGTGGACAAGGAGAACAACCTGATGGTGCTGGTGTCCAGGTAGGTGGGGGATGGAGAATCAGAGAGTGTTTGAGGCTGGGAGGGACCTCCAGAGGTCACCTGGTCCAAGCAGGGACAGCTCTACCTAGGGCAGGCTGCTCAGAGCCCCATCCAGCCTCACCTTGAAGGACTCCAGGGATGGGGCCTCCACCCCCTCTCTGGGCAGCCCCTTCCACTCATCTATCACCCTCAGATTAAAGAACTTCTGTCTAATATCCAGCCTAAATCTGCCCTTTTCTAGCTTAAAACCATCACTGCTGGTCCTGTCATTACAAACCCTTTTGAATAGACCTTCCCCTGCCTTCCTGGAGCCCCTTCAGACCCTGGAAGGCCACCAGAAGGTGCCCTGGGAGCCTTCTCTTCTCCAGCCTGACCAACCCCAACTCTCTCAGTCTCTCCTCGGTGCTCCAGCCTCTGACCATCCTCGTGGCCCTTCTCTGGACACCTTCCAGCACCTCCAGACCTTTCTTGTGCTGGGGGCTCCAAGTCATGAGTTGTCTTTGAAACTTGGCACATCCCTGAGGTTTTGACCCACGAACTGGTTTTGGGGTGAAAACCTTGTACAAAATATCTGCAGATGCTCCATGGGATCCACGCTGATGGGTGAAAACCTTGGTCTCTTAGTAGCCACCACCAAAGCATCAGCAGATGCTCAGTGTGTCATGGAAGTCTTTTGGTTGGAAGAGACCTTTCAGCTCATGGAGTCCAACCATCCCCCATCCCTGCCAGGGCACCACTAACCCCTGGCCCTCAGCACCACATCTCCACACCCTGCAAACCCCTCCAGGGATGGGGACTCCACCACTGCCCTGCCCAGCCTGGCACAGCCCTTCACAGCCCTGACCAACAACAAATTGTTCCTCAGCTCCAACCTCAACCTCCCCTGGCACAACTTGAGCCCCTTTCCTCTTGTCCCATCACTTGGCACAAGAGATCAACTCCCCCCTGGCTCCATCCTCCTGTCAGGGAGTTGTGCAGAGCCAGAAGGTCTCCCCTGAGCCTCCTTTGCTCCAGGCTCAACCCCCCCAGCTCCCTCAGCTGCTCCTCACCACACTCCTGCTCTACACCCTTCCCCACCTTCCTTGCCCTTCTCTGGCCACGCTCCAGCCCCTCAAGGTCCTTCTGGGAGTCACAAGCCCAAACCTGACCCCAGGATTTGAGCTGTGACCCCCCCAGTGCCCACACAAAGGTTTTCTCCACACTCCCCTCATGCTGTCCCCTCCTCTCACCCCCTCCAGGGCTGTGGAGCATCCAAGTGTCCCTGAAGACCCCGAGTACGTCCGGGTCAGGACCTACGAGTCCCAGATGGTCATCAGGCCCCACAAGACCTTTGATGAGGTGAGTGGTGGGTGGTGGGCTGGGAAATGGAGCAGGAAACCTCTCCCAGCAGAGCTCCAAGGGGAGCAGCTCCTTCTTTGACCATCTCCAAGCTGGTCAATAGCCCAGAATGGGAAGAGAGGGATGAGGAGTTACCCTAAAGGTGATGGAAACCCATCCACACGTAGCTTAGGAAGGATTTGAAGCTCCATCCCAGTAGCTTGAGGCTCTTCCTGCGGGATCATGATGCTCCTGGAGAGCCCTTTGAAGCCCCTGGAGCCTCCCAAGTCCCCTTCCCAGCACCAGGCTCCTCTTCAAAGCTCCTCCAACCTCTTTTGTGCCACCTCATACTTGGGGGGGAAAAAGCTTCCTGAGGTCTCCCCAGAGCTTGAGGAGCTCTTTGGAAGCCCAGGGGAACAACACCTCCTCCAAAATAACCCCTTCACTGGCTCTCTGGGTCTGTCACCCCCTTGATGGATGCCCTGAGAGGTGGCAGCACTTGCCCTGGGTGGGAGGGGAGGGTGCAGGTGAGGGTGCCAAGCCCAGCAGGGTCTCTGTGTGCCAAGGTCCTGCTCAGATGCCACCTTCTCCTCCCCCCAGAACGGGTTTGATTATCTCCTGACCTACAGTGACAACCCCCAGACCGTGTTCCCCAGGTACTGCCTCAGCTGGATGGTCTCGAGTGGTGAGTGAGGGGCTGGGGGGCTGGGAATTCACCCGAAAAANGGGGGGTGGGGGGGGGCGAAAAATTCCACAGAAAAGGGGGGGGGGGAGAAATCCCAGATGCTCCAAACTTCCACAAAATAGCTTAAAAATGGGCAGCTGGAGGATTTAGGGGGTGATTTGAGGGGCTTGGGCTGCTCCTGCTTCCTCAGGGGGGGAGGGACACGAGGATTCTCCTTCTCTCCAGACACAAAATACCAGCAAAATCCTTTTTTTTTACTAAAAATACCACCAGAATCCTTTTTTTTTTACTAAAAATACCATAAGAATCCTTTTTTTTTTTACTAAAAATACCATCAGAATCCTTTTTTTACTAAAAATACCATAAGAATCCTTTTTTTTTTTACTAAAAATACCATCAGAATCCTTTTTTTACTAAAAATACCATAAGAATCCTTTTTTTTTTTACTAAAAATACCATCAGAATCCTTTTTTTACTAAAAATACCATAAGAATCCTTTTTTTTTTTACTAAAAATACCATCAGAATCCTTTTTTTACTAAAAATACCATAAGAATCCTTTTTTTTTTTACTAAAAATACCATCAGAATCCTTTTTTTACTAAAAATACCATAAGAATCCTTTTTTTTTTACTAAAAATACCACCAGAATCCTTTTTTTTACTAAAAATACCATCAGAATCNGTGAGGGGCTGGGGGGCTGGGAATTCACCCGAAAAAGGGGGGGGGAGAAATCCCAGATGCTCCAAACTTCCACAAAATAGCTTAAAAATGGGCAGCTGGAGGATTTAGGGGGTGATTTGAGGGGCTTGGGCTGCTCCTGCTTCCTCAGGGGGGGAGGGACACGAGGATTCTCCTTCTCTCCAGACACAAAATACCAGCAAAATCCTTTTTTTTTACTAAAAATACCACCAGAATCCTTTTTTTTTTACTAAAAATACCACCAGAATCCTTTTTTTTACTAAAAATACCATCAGAATCCTTTATTTTTAACTAAAAATACCATCAGAATCCTTTTCTTTACTAAAATACCACCAGAATCCTTTTTTTTTTACTAAAAATACCATCAGAATCCCTTTTTTTACTAAAAATACCACCAGAATCCCTTTTTTTTCACTAAAATGAGCTTTTTCCCTCACTTCAGAGCATTGTTGGCTCTGAATTGTTTCCACCCTGGAGTTTTCCCTTGAGACAGGGGAAGAAAACTCCTTTTTATTGGCCCAAACTCAGTGTGGGAGCATTTTTTGGGGGGGAAAATCATCATTTTAAAGGCTCTGCAGCAATCCCACTGATTCCAGAGAGGGTGAGCACCATTTTTTGGTGAAATCAGGCCAAAAAGGGGCTGTCAGCACCCATTAAACTCACATTTTCTTCACTAAGAAGGGGAATTAAACCCCCAGCATTGCCTGGGGGGGGTTTTGCTTCCTCTTCCCCCCCCCTCACGTGGAGACAGAGCCAGGAAGGAGCTGAAAAATCTTCATTCAAGCACCTCAAGTGGTGTTTTTCTNNNAAAGGGGAGGAAGAATGAGGGGGAAGGGGAGGAAAAATGAAGGGAAAAAGGGAAAGGAAAAATGAGGGGGAAAGGGAGGAAAAAGGGGGAAAAAGGGGAGGAAAAATGAGGAGGACAAATGGAAAATAGGGAGGGGAGAAAAAATCAGGAGAGGGGAGGAAGAATCAGGAGGAAAAGGCAAAATGAGGGGAAAAGAAGAATGAGGAGGGCAAAGAAGAATTGGGAGGAAAAGGAGAAATAAGGAGGGAAAGAAAATTCAGGAGGAAAAGACAAAATGTTGGGAGAAGGGCTTGGAGCTGGTGAGAGGGGAGGAACCCCCAGAGCCCAGTGGTCATGGATCTGAGCATCTAGAGTCACAGGATGGTTTGGGGTGAAAGNTTTTGGGGGGGAAAATCATCATTTTAAAGGCTCTGCAGCAATCCCACTGATTCCAGAGAGGGTGAGCACCATTTTTTGGTGAAATCAGGCCAAAAAGGGGCTGTCAGCACCCATTAAACTCACATTTTCTTCACTAAGAAGGGGAATTAAACCTCCAGCATTGCCTGGGGGGGGTTTTGCTTCCTCTTCCCCCCCCTCACGTGGAGACAGAGCCAGGAAGGAGCTGAAATATCTTCATTCAACCCCCTCAAGTGGTTTTTTTCTTGCCCCTCCCTCTTTGCCAACCACAGAAACCTCTTTTCTTCCGGAGTGCAGCAAAAAAAAGGGACTTAAAGTTCAAGGAAGGGGGGTTGGGGTCACTCCACCTGGTGCTGGAGCCTTTGCTGGGGGCTTAAAACCTTAATTTTTGGTTTAATTAATAAGAATCCAGGGAGTAGTGGGGGGTTGGCACCTCGGGGGGACCCCCCAGGATTGGTTGGAGCCCATATTTTAATTTTAAAGATGAAATATTAATTAATGTGGCCCGAGGTTGGTTGTAAGGTAGGTGGGAGGAGGGGGAAAGGGGCTGCTTGGTCCTGGTGTCCCTCCTGGAGCAGCTGAGGAGATAAGAGGGGATTTATGGGTTTAATTTAAAAGAAAATAGATAAATAAGGTTATAAAGGGGTTTAATGGTGAGGGTGGGAAGGGGCAGAGGGAGGGGAAGAGGCTGGAAGGGAAAATGGGGAGGGAAAGGGAAAATAAGGGGAAAATGAGGAGGGGAGGGAAAGGGAAAATAAGGGGGGAAAAGGAAAAATAAGGAGGGAAAAGGTAAATAAAATGAGGGGGGAAAAGGTTAAGGGAGGGAAAGGTAAATAAAAAAAGGGGGGAAAAGGAGAATTGGAGAGGAAAATTGGGAGGGCAAATGGGGAGGAAAAGGAGAATCAGAGGAAAATTGGAAGGGAAAAAGAAAAGGGAAAAATGAGGGGAAAAGGAGGAGGAGAAATGAGGGGGAAGGGGAAGGGAAAATGAGGGGAAAAGGGGAGGGAAAATGAGGGAAAAGAGGGAGAAAAATGAGGGAAAAGGGGGGAAATGAGGGGGAAAAGGGGGGGAATGAGGGGGAAAAGGGGAGGAAGAATGAGGGGGAAGGGGAGGAAAAATGAAGGGAAAAAGGGAAAGGAAAAATGAGGGGGAAAGGGAGGAAAAATGGGGAAAAAGGGGAGGAAAAATGAGGAGGACAAATGGAAAATAGGGAGGGGAGAAAAAATCAGGAGAGGGGAGGAAGAATCAGGAGGAAAAGGCAAAATGAGGGGAAAAGGGCTTGGAGCTGGTGAGAGGGGAGGAACCCCCAGAGCCCAGTGGTCATGGATCTGAGCATCTAGAGTCACAGGATGGTTTGGGGTGAAAGGGACCTTCAAAGATCATCTGGTCCAACCTCCAGGGACATCTCTACCTAGGGCAGGCTGCTCAGAGCCCCATCCAGCCTCACCTTGAAGGACTCCAGGGATGGGGCCTCCACCCCCTCTCTGGGCAGCCCCTTCCCCTGATCAACCAAGAACTTTTTCCTAATATCCAGCCTAAATTTGCCCTTTTCTAGCTTAAAACCATCCCCCCTCATCAAGCCCAGCTTGGATGGGACCTTGAGCAACCTGCTCTAGTGGGAGGTGTCCCTGCCATGGCAGAGGGGGTGGAACTGGGTGATCTTTGAGGTCCCTTCCAACCCAACCCAACCCATGAACAGCTCTTCCCCTGCCCCTTGAGCCGTTGGAAGGTCACTCTAAAGTCCCTCCCTTCTCCATCCCCTTTCCCTGCTTCTCCTCCCCACCAGGGATGCCAGAATTCCTGGAGAAGCTCCACACAGCAGCTCTGAAGGCCAAGAAGATGGAGATTGAGGTGAGGGACTACATGGCAGCCAAGCCCGTGGAGAGCAGCGAGGGGAAGGCCCCGGTGGCAGCAGCCGAGGGCTCCCGCAGCCCTGCCCAGCTGGAATATGCCTGAGGAGCATCCCCTGGGATCTGGGGATGGTGGAAAAGTGGGATGCAAAGAGGGCCTGGACCTGAGCAAGGTGGGATTGGCCCCTCCTGAGCTTTCCCAGGGGGGGTTCGTGGCCAGGCCGGTGGAATTGGGGGTATAAAGGAGTTGGTTTGGTTTCTCTGCCCCTCCACGTTGTCTCCTCCCTGCCAGGAAAAAATTCCCTGGAGATCTTGATTTCACTCCCCCTCATCTTCCTCATGGGCTCTCGACCCTGAGTTCTGGGGTTTTTTGTAGGGATAAGGGTGTGCCAGGACCCAAACACCTCCAAGGCCCATCTCAAGGTGGGTTTTTCCTCCAAAAAATTCCCTTCAACCCCATCTCAAGGTGGGTTTTCCTCCCAAAAATCCTCTTCAACCCCATCTCGGGGTGTTTTCACCCCCAAAAAAAGCCCCTCATTTCAGATATTGGGTTTTTTCTCCCAAATTAAACCCTTCAACCCCATCTCAAGGTGCGTTTTCCTCCCAAATAAACCCCTTCAACCCCATCTCGGGGTGTTTTCACCCCCCAAAAAAGCCCCTCATTTCAGATATTGGGTTTTTTCTCCCAAATTAAACCCTTCAACCCCATCTCAAGGTGCGTTTTCCTCCCAAATAAACCCCTTCAACCCCATCTCGGGGTGTTTTCACCCCCCAAAAAAGCCCCTCATTTCAGATATTGGGTTTTTTCTCCCAAATTAAACCCTTCAACCCCATCTCAAGGTGCGTTTTCCTCCCAAATAAACCCCTTCAACCCCATCTCGGGGTGTTTTCACCCCCCAAAAAAGCCCCTCATTTCAGATATTGGGTTTTTTCTCCCAAATTAAACCCTTCAACCCCATCTCAAGGTGCGTTTTCCTCCCAAATAAACCCCTTCAACCCCATCTCGGGGTGTTTTCACCCCCCAAAAAAGCCCCTCATTTCAGATATTGGGTTTTTTCTCCCAAATTAAACCCTTCAACCCCATCTCAAGGTGCGTTTTCCTCCCAAATAAACCCCTTCAACCCCATCTCGGGGTGTTTTCACCCCCCAAAAAAGCCCCTCATTTCAGATATTGGGTTTTTTCTCCCAAATTAAACCCTTCAACCCCATCTCAAGGTGGGTTTTCCTCCCAAATAAACCCCTTCAACCCCATCTCGGGGTGTTTTCACCCCCAAAAAAAGCCCCTCATTTCAGATATTGGTTTTTTTCTCCCAAATTAAACCCTTCAACCCCATCTCAAGGTGGGTTTTCCTCCCAAAAAAACCCCTTCAACCCCATCTCAGGGTGTTTTCACCCCAAAAAAACCCCCTCATTTCAGATATTGGGATTTTTCCCCCAAATAAACCTCTTAGACCCTTATCTCAAGGTGGGTTTTGTCCCTCCAAGATCCTTCAATCCCATCTCAAGGTGTTTTTTTCCTCCCAAAAATTCCCTTCAACCCCATCTCGAGGTGTTTTCCCCCCCAAAAAACCCCCCTTATTTCAGATACTGTTTTTTTTCCCCAAATTAAACCCTTCAACCCCATCTCAGGGTGTTTGCACCCAAAAAACCCCCTCATTCAACCCCCATCTTGGATATTGGGGGTTTTACCCCAAATAAACCCCTTAGACCCTCATCTCAAGGTGGGTTTTGTCCCTCCAAGATCCTTCAATCCCATCTCAAGGTGTTTTTTTCCTCCCAAAAATTCCCTTCAACCCCATCTCAAGGTGGGTTTTGTCCCTCCAAGATCCTTCAATCCCATCTCAAGGATGTTTTTCCCCCAAAAAAATCCCTTTGACCCCCATCTCAAGGTGGTTCCCTCCCAATATTCACCCCTCATCTCAGATTTGGGGGTTTTTCACAAAAAAAACCCCCTTTGACCCCCATCCCAAGGGGTTTTTTTCACCCCCAAAAAGATCTTTTTGAGCCCATCTTGAGGTTTTTTTATTTCCCCCCAAAAAAACCTCTTCAATCCCCATCTCAGGGTGGGTTCCCTACCCCTAAATCTCTTCACACCCCCCCTTTTGGGGTTTTTTTTTCCCCCCAAAAAAGACCCTTTGACCCCATTTCAAGGTTTTTTCTCCCAAAAAAGACCCTTTGACCCCATTTTGAGGTGTTTTTCCCCCCTCAAAAAAACCCCTTTAACCCCCATCTCAAATAATTTGATTTTTTTCCACCCAAAACCCCCCTTTACCCTCATCTTGGGGGGGGGTTTTCCCCCCAGAACCCCCATCTTGGGGTGTCCCCCCCCTAAAAACCCCTTTATCCCATAAGGGGGGGTCAGTACTACTGGGGTGAGTGGCCTGAACTGGTGAAACTGGGGGGAAAAAAAGCTCTTTTAGGGTGTTTTTTAGCTACTGGGGGGGGGGCACCTTTGTACTGGTGGTAACTGGGGCCACTGTGACCCCCACCCAGGGGGGGCCTGGGCCCGATCCTGCCAAATTGTGGCAATAAAATACTAATAAATCATTGATTGTAGCTTGGGGAGGGGTCCCCATGTGCCCC
>VYZX01009795.1:316216-354926 GCA_013401335.1 Brachypteracias leptosomus | reverse complement strand
GGGTAAACCCACCACAAATATATATGTTCACCTAAGCTGTGCAGGTTTATTGACTCTTACATGTACTATAGGCATGCAAGACTTTGGTTCTTTTTACAGAAATCAGTAGAAACTCAGAACCTAAATCAACACAGAACCAAGGGAGAAATTCTATTCCTACTTCAAGGTCACATAGCCTGGAAGGTAAACAAAAAATGAAAATAACAACCATAAAACCAAAGGTAAACAAAAAATGGAAATAACAACCATAAAACCAAGAAGCTAGATGTACTGTAAGTAGCACAGGACTCTCAGTACCAGTACATCACCTCTGACTCATGACACCTCTCATGGTGCAGCCCTCTAGATAAACACAACCGACCGGAGGAAGCCAGAGGAGTGCTCTAGAAACATAACGAGGGAAAATTATCAGAGAAGGCAGCAACAAATACAGACATATACCCTGTGGAAAAGGAGGAAAATAAAAAAATTTATTCTCACCACTGTGACAATTACAAACCATGACCAAGGAACAAACCAAGGCAACATAACCTCATAGTGCCACTAGCCTGCCAAAAGTATGAAAGCCTAAATAACAGATCTTACCTCACATTAGTGCGTGACCACTACTCCTTGGGCAGCTGCCACAACCCATGAGACATCATAGCACTGTGGCAAGCTAGAATGAAATTTCTGAGGGGTTACTGAATTTCAAGCAGAATTAAAGTTTCTACTTCTCCATTCCTTTATTTCTCACAAAGACAAAGCATTCCAATTTAACTCTGAATATTTCCACCCTCTTTTGGGGCTTGATTTTATTTTTAAATAGCAACAAAATAATTGTAACCACCAATATTCTGAGATTAAACTCTTGCCTCACACTTCTCAATCTCCTGTCTTAGCTCAGCCTGATGGCTTTTCTCCAGTATTAACTATTTTTCCCTTATTTTTTCTTACTTCCTTCATGTTCTCTGTGCGCAAACCTGTAAATTACTGTTTTGAAATGGAATGCATTACTTTTGCAATACAGCTTGATCCCACAACTCCTCTTGAAATCACTAGGTGTACTCCTTAAACAATGCTCTTCTCAGCCAGAGAAAGCATACCATAGTTTGCCTCACTTGATGAGTCTAAAGTTTTCCAAGTAGGATATGCAAATTGATTATGTGTTCTACAAATGGAGTTTCAGCAGGAGCAGAAGGTATTTAAATCTCATGAAATTAGACTTACTTGATCAAATGTCCAAATAGCATTTCAAGTTTCTTTAATTTTACTTTTTAAAAAATAAAAAACACACGGCTTGTATTTTATTTTTTACAAGTTGGTATATTCTTTTTTATCTGTTCTATAAATATTTGAGTTCTTTAACTTCTTCCCCTCAAAAAAACAAGAAACTTTTAAGACTGCTTGGTCCCTGTGCATCAAGTCAATTCCTACATTCACTGCCAAGTGAATCACTGACGGTGATTCTTTAAGTGACCTAAAGCTCTCCTGTGACACCTTGTCACACTATTTTTCAGCACATCCTTTTTCTTCCAAATTTTCAAGACATGAATAAAAATGAGAAGCTATTACGCAGCACAGAATAAAAAGAAATTGCGCTGTAAATTTTCTTAGAAATTACAATGTTCCGTGCAAATCAGCACATTTTAACAAACAGATTTGTTCTTCAGCTTCAGCATGAATAATCTGATTCCACATCAATTTGTGTGCATTTTTCAGATTATCCCATAATCTTTTGGCCACATCATTTCATTGTACAACAAAGATCACAGTGGAATTTAAGAAGTCCCATGAGGTCATGGCTCTCCCTAAAGAGCATAATTAAGATCCAATTTAAGAAGGAACCAGGTAGGATTTACTTTTCTGAATGTACATATGATAAATCTATGGCCATTCAAGAAAAATCCTGCAGATTCTTCCAGCAGTGTTTTATCCCAGTTATGCTAAAGCATCTTTATTGTCAAGATACATAAGCAATCAAAAGGAAAGGTTAGAGTTTTGGGTTTTTTATTTATTTCTTTTTAAAACACATAGTATGAATTCAACCCATCACACACTTCTAATGCCTTATGGGGAAAAGAAGTTTTCTCTATTCTCTTTGTCTTCTACATCTTTTTTCCTGGAGTTTCTCAAGGAGAAACATTTCCTCTGCTGGAATAAGGATAGATGCAGTTACTCTCTCAAGAGTGTCCTGTTTGCATGCACTACTGTAAAGTATAGCATCCCTTGAGAGAGATAAGACTCCAGGCTATGAATCTCATGCTCTTTAAAGCAGAGGGTATCATGCCTCTGATACACAGCTTGATTTCAGCTACTTTTCCCTAGATTATAGATTAAAAGAAAAACACAGCAAACCACTGACTTATCAATGACAAATACGTCAGTGTCCATAAAATATTGCCCTTCTCAGCTGTTACATTTCATAGCATTCCTACCTGTCAAGGGTTAGGGCTGGGCTGGTCACTAGACAAATGACAGATGCTCTCTATTAACATCTCTTCCTTTTCCAAGGGGAAAAGAAAGGGAGAGAGAGACTTATGGATTGGAAAAGAAAACTAAGCCAGCTTTAATAAAAACAACAATAAAATGAAATATATACAAAACCAATATCAAATCAAACCAATTTGGCAATTACATCACCACCGATGCTTTAGAGCAGATAGCGGGGAAGTCCCAGACCGGACTCAGTGGCAGATGGAACTGGATTCAGGAGCTGAATTCTGGAACTGGATTCAGGAACACATGGATTGGGGTCAAAGGCAGAACAGAGTCCTCCTCAGATGTCAGACATTGAAGAAGAGCTTGCAATCCATCAGCATTATATTGAGTATGATGTATGTGGGATGGAATACCTCATTGGTCAGTTTAGGGTCACCTGTCCTGGCTGCTCCTCCTTGCAGGGGTGGCCTCTTCCTTTCTGCGCCCCCATTGTGGTACACAAGATCTGGCAGTGACCTTTGTCTGCACAGAAGAGAGTATAAGCAAGAGCCTTCCTGAACACTGGCCCTTGGAGGTAACTTTAAACATCGAGCGTTATCACTGCTGGAAGCAGACACTGTGAAAATATGCCAATAACTTCGGAAAGTGCAGTTACTTAAAAGACACTGAGCTGAAAGGTAAAATCACTGAACAGAATTAGTTCTGTGCCAGCCCAAACCAGGACAGAATTGTACATATGCCTCCCCCCAGGCTCAGATACATCCCCTGCTATTTCCAGCCCCACATTACAGCAGCTTTTGTTCACTTTTCAGAGGAAAGCACTGAGTAAGGCAGAGTCAAACTCTTGTCCTTGTTTGATTGTAAAGGTCTAAAACCTTTGAGTTTTCCATTTCCTTAACTATATACTGATTAAATATTTTGACAAGGCCAAACTGAATCACAGTTCATAGACTATGGTAAATTTGATTGTGATTCCATCACTGAACTCTCAAAAATTAATTTTCTTATCTCTAAACCACAGAAATATGAATTAACCAGATTGTGGAGCATTTATCTTACCTCAAGATGAACTAGCAGTTTGAGCAACAATCTTTCTTCTTTTGCTACTAACATGCACAAAGAAATCTGTTGACCTGGTATTTAGAGCATTCTTCATTTTCCACCCATCAGTCACAGCATTTCTCAGAGACTTTGTCATTATCATTGAAAAGTGATTTTAAAACAATCTCGGGAAAAAAATGCCTATGTAAAATCCACATTGATGTAGTGATTCAATACACATACGTTTACCACACAAAAGTAAAAATTTTACTTCTGTGTCATTATTCAGTTTTAATCAAGACTTTTACAGGAGGCTGAATAAAGCCATTTTCTGTAAAACTGTTTTTGAACCTCCTCTTTAACAAAGGTTTTACATGATAATACATCAAAATACAGATGAAAATGCTGTATTTTATTAGGAGTAGATACTCAAAGTTATATTAAGCATAGGCTTCCAGGGAACAACAGAAGGAGGAAGTTAGGCACCTTCATTAACTCCTTCCAGTACAAAACACCAAGACATATGAAAGCATACGACAGCACAGCTGTGCAGGCACATCACTATTGCACGGCCAAATTACTCCAGCTAAAAATGCAGAACTCTGGGCACTTTGCCAAGTTATACATGCAATACCCACCCACTACACATTTGCACACATGGACATGTGGGCATATAACGTGCTTTAATCAAACCTTTCCCCTGAAGCTTTCCATCAGATCTGCTGCTAGAGCTGCAATGTGACTGCACTGCAGCCGGCTGCTCACACAGACGCAATCACTCCAACATGATGCATTAATAAGAATCTCTAAGGCAGGAAGGTACTTTGTGATCCTCTAGACCAACCACCTGGTTGGTCAAATCAGCATCAGCTACAGCTGGACACTCAGGACTGTGTCCGGTCAGGTTTTTAGTATTTCCAAAGATCTCCTCAGGCTCTCTGTGAGACCTGCTCCATGACTGACCATACTTAGAGTAAAAAAGGTTTTCCATGTTTTAGTGGAACTTGGTGAATTTCCTGTATTTCAATTTGTGCCCATAGTTTCTTTTCCTGTTACAAGACAAGAATGAGAAGAACCTGGCTCCATCTTCTTTGCACCCTCCCTTCAGGTACTTACGCACATTGACGAGACCTCGCCGAGCCTTCTCTTCTATAGACTGAAGAGCCTCTCAACCTCTCCTCATGTCAAATGCTCCAGCCCTCTGATCTTGATGGCCCTTTGCAGGACCACCAGGATCTTTTCTACAAGTTGCTTGTACATTCATGCAGGTCTTTTGCCACCTTTGTTTGATTTCCTGCTTGTTAGGGTGGACCACCCTTAAACTTGAAAGTGATCCTTGAAAAATGAACCAGTTCTCCTGGACTGTATCCCATGTCAGTATTAGTCCGATACACCTAGTCCCCTGACCAAATCACCTAACACACGGGTAGCAAAGACTTGTGTGCTATAAATGCTATCTTAGGAAGAAGTATCAAACTCCAGATCCAGCCCTATAGGGCCATCAGCATGTTGCTATAACAAAGTCATTAACCCTTAGGTGTCTTGAGGTGTTCTGAGAAAGTTGACAGTAAAGCTGATGTGAAACTTATCCCATGAATATAATGAAATTCACACAACACGGTATATTCAAAGCCCAGATAACCTAAAATGAATCGTGTATGATGTGAGGCTATCCACTATTGCCATAGAAACCATAATTTCTACATTATTTGACACATCCCTGCACCTGAACTGTTAATTTTCACATTAGACACAGCACTAGCTGGACTGATGGCTAGATTTGGTATAAAGGCAGCTACACCACGTCAGACAAGAAGCCTGTTTAGCCCCGTATCTTCTCTTTGGCAGTCAGCAACAGATACTTAACAAACATGAGAATATTCTATACATGTCCTAGTTCTTCCTGCAGTCAGTGCCTCAGGACCTTCTAAAACCATGCTCTTGAGAAGCAATGGGTAATCACTTGCCTTCCCCACCCCTTTAGTATCCCATATATTTTTCTCATTTCTTCCTTAGTCTCTTTACAAGCTGAAGTCCCAATCTAGTTAGTCTTTTTTCAAGAAGAAGGTATTTCATGCCCTAGGTCATTCCTGCTTCCCTTTTCTGCACCCTCCCCTAGCTCAGCTAACTCTCTTTTTAGATAAAGCAATATATAAGCATATGAGAGCAGCGTGTGCTTATACAGTGGCAAAAAGATGTTTCATTTTCAGTTCTCACCTTTCTTCTTAATTAATTTCTAACAGCTAATTGCTTTTCTGACCACTGGAAAACACTGAGTTGGTGTTTTAAGAAAGCTGTTTAGTATAATTACTAGTAATTAGAGCCCATAATTGTCTAAGTAGAGTGTGGATTTCAAAGTGTGTGAGGTGTTTCAAAGTTATTGTAGCTGTGTGCTTGATGACCACTAGCACCAGGGAACTATTTGTCTATTCTCATCAATCTCCAGATAACAGTCACCTCTTTAGCATAGCCTCTGGCAGTTGGAGATCACCACAGGGTTTGGGATGCTCTGCTTCACCATGGAAATCACTCAATACCCACAGCTGAGCGGGAACTACAGGGAGCATGACAGCAAAAATCAGTTGGATACGGCCTGTCCCTATCAGAATGCGGGAGGTTTCTCAGTCAGCTCTGAGGACCCAGACATGTGCTCACTTGTATCTGTTCACAGACCCTGAGCCACGGGTAAGCTAGAGCTGAACTAAATGGAAGAACATAAATATTATTCCTCTGGCACTGCAGCAGCAATTTATTTTTGCAAATTTTTTTTATGTCTTGTGTGCAGTTTAAGTATATCTATATATCTATATATATCTTTGCTTTTTTTTTTCTTTTTCATTTAATATTTTCTAGAGCTCAGCAGACCTTCATTAATCTCATGCCACCTCATCTTGCCCTACAGATTTCTCTGTTTAATCAAGGATTTTCACACAGGCTCAGGGAATACAATTTCAGCTTCTTTACAAGCAGACATTTCAAAACCAGAGATACACCTGCACCCTCACAGATATACATGCACTTACACACATGCACACAGCCATCATTATATAACTACAGTGCTATATATCCATCATTAAATAGCAAGTGCTAAAAACTCCAATATTTAAAAATACATTCTTGGCTGCACAGTTTTTCTGAGAGTGCCTTGTGGAATGTAATTGTAAATTATCTGAACATGAAGGGAATATCTCCAAGATTTCTTCCACTTTCTCATTCTCTTCTCCAATTAATAAAATTCCATCGATGAAGATACTTTTTTCATGGTTTCTTCAGTAAAACAAGATTGCACGAACTCTTGTTTATTTGAAAATCTGCTACGGAAACCAGCAAGAAATTTCCCACTAGAACTATCATCAAAAAAAAATTACCTCCATATGGAGAATTTCATGTTTTTCTGAGCTCATAAAAAAAGTACATTTACTCTTGTACTCCATAATATTTACTCTTGCTTTAATTTTTTGCCAACGTTCAAAGTACTGGCTTTGATGTTTTACCCCAAGAAAGTGTTGCTTAGTCTATCAAAAGGGAACCAGCAGGAGCTTGGGCTTTATTGAGGAAGTGAAATTTCATTGTGCTTCTTCCCCCTTTTAAAAATGCTCTGTTGTAAAATCTGGCATTGAACACGTTGTTGTCTAATCCAAATTCTGTATGTACCCAGCCAACTTATCTCAGACAACACAGACCGGGTAGACTTTTAAGCAAAAACTACTCCCGGAGTAAAATCTGACAGGTCCACACAGCTGGATTAGGTTTAAGCCCAGGCTCTAAAGTATTTTGGAGAGATTTTCTCTCTCCATATGGACTCTAAGAACAGAAATTCTCTGGAGTTGATATAAACTTTCAAAACTGGATCCCTGACATTTCAGCAAAAAGGATGAGAACTCTCATCCACAGTGAAAGGAGTTCTGCGGGACTCCTCTGGGATACGTATGTATACACATCTATATGTCTCCCCATATCTATTAGTATGTGAAACACATATTCAGAATGGAATGTGGCCATTGCTTATCATTTGTATCAAGCTGATTGTCTACAGACAGAGCCCTAAAATCCATGTCTGTGCCTAACCAGCTTTCTTCAGACAAATGTCTCATCATTTACTCTATATCCCTAAGCATTCTGCATCACTTAATGTCTTTTGCAATATATTTGTTTACTATTCAGTAAACCTCTTACACTGCCTTGCTGCAAAAACAACTAAAGCCTTTCTGATTACAGCTCTTTTGAAACTTAGGGTATTTCACAATACGACTATGCAACCTGTATTAACACTGCTGAGAGTCTCTTAGTCTTGTCCAAGGTAAAAAAACACCCCTTCATTAATCTACATTACATCGTGTGCTTTGCACACATTCACTTGGCCTTTCCCAGCATGTCATCTTCAATGCTAACCCTTCTAGCTATCAAGAAGAAAACACAGAGTGGAAAGTCTTTTGTGTTTCGCTGCCTCTCCAGATGACACATTACTCTTCTTTAGAAAAACAGCACCTTTAAGGAATATGCTTCTTCAGAGAACCTTGTAAAAATAATCAGTGGTGTTGGGGTTTATCTGTGCAGTCAGCCTGTAATGTGAGTCAAAACTGGCAATCCTTAAATAGTAGGGCTCCTTTTCTCCTATGAAGAATGTCAGCCTTCCAGTCAAGCATTAGAACATTTCAGATCTAAAGAGCTTCTGTAAACACTTCCCAAGAACCACAGTTTGGGTACCCAGTGCTCCTACTCTCCTTCACCAACAACATCCCCTGGTCAAATTAACATTCCAGACACACATGAACCTCCCATGACAGCCCCATGGCCAATGTGCTCCACGGGAGGTAAACTCCTGTTGGTTACTTCTAGCTCCAGAGGCGACCCCAGAGTGCTATAACCAACAGGAAGTATCACAGCTTTCAGCCAACACTGGTATAGACAGAGCATTTTTAACCCATCTTATGGGATGGTCTGAGCCCTGCTGCCTCTCTGAGGCAAGCAGCTTTGCTGACTTCACCCTAAGTAGCAAATACATGAGAAAAACCTTCTTAAGTGATACATCTAGACCCTGCAGCTGGACAGTACCTGATGTGGAACATCTGCAAGAGCTGTGCTAAGGCGAATGCTGGGAACAGAAAACATCCAAGCCAGCTTACAACATGAGGGTGCTCTCAGTGTCAGCCCTTTGATAGTACAGAGTTAACAGAAAGCTGCTATATGCTGCCTCGGTCTCTTTTTTGGCAGTCCCCCAAATTCATAATTAGGAGCAACGTAAGTGTGATTAGAATATTCAGCAAAATCAGAATAGTTTATGGTTTCTGCTAAGTTATTTCCCATGAATCCAAAGAGCTCATAAGATCATTCTGAATAGTAAAATAAGTTATTCTTACAGGGACAAGGTATCATTATCTAATATTCATCATGACAGAATATAGACATCTTACAATTTATGCTGCAGTATCCAAGGTATTATCTAACATCCATTATCAGCTATGTCTTGAACTGCCTATATTGAGTTTATTTAAGGAAATTCAGACAGGTGAGATGTTCTACAAAGACACCATTTTCAAAAGCAAATGGAAAAAAAGGCACCGACCGCTATAAACGTAATAAACTCCTACTGACATCTTAAACTCGTTAGAGTTCACTAACAAGCATAAAAGCTGATTACTATGGTAAAAGAAATAGAGAGAAATAGCTTCCTTTCCTTTATAGGAAAGGAATTATGGTATCTACTCTCCATTGCGCCAATCCACCTGACTGTTATTCTTGGCATCTGCCCAATATGCTTCCCATCCTTTTTGTTAATGTTACATTAATGAAAAAAAAACATTTTTCCCCACTCTTTTGTAATGCCAGGCTTTGAACAAAACTTAAGACATAAGGGATGCAATTTGCAGAGCTATATTTCCTATTTCTAGGGAAGTAACTTAACTGATTATTTCTTTTTCAAGCAAAAAGAAAAGTTAAAGAAATGATACAGCAGAGCTGATATGCCAGTTCCTTTCTCTGGCTTACTGATAATAAGGTGCCAACAAGATGAAATTTAACATCATGCAACTAGGCAACTGGGTACCAAACAGGTTTTAAAAGCTTAAATCCTGATGAAAACTGTGCATAAAAATATAAAATACACTAGGTATGTAATCAGTGGTAGAACAGCTAAATTATTCTACTGAATCATGCTCTCACCACAAACTAGCACTATCCAAAAACACTTGGCTTATTTCCCCTGTGGGAAAAAAAAGCTATTTTGGAATAATAGCCATTAATATCTGTCAGATAAAACAGACAGTATCCTGATGTCAAAATATATATTGGGAAAAGGGGTTTATGGTGACTTTTTCCATGTTTTGTCTCTTGCACATCCATGAGGTTGCTAATCTTGCCTGAAATTTTCACAGCCACATCCTTACTGATGATGTGAAAAAGACAAAGTCAAACTTGGTAGTATGCAAGAAAGGACAAGGTTTCTCTGGAGCCTCAGGGCAGCTGTGGCAATTCCTCTCTGCCCACAGGTGCAGTTCAGCATCTGTACTGGGGTAGGGGAAGTGGGCAACAAGGCTGAGCCTTCCCTCCTTTCTCTCCTGTCTACTCCAAAATCCTTCTACTGCCACTATAAAGCTTAATTTCCCAGTGGTGCTGAGATGCCTGAAGGGCAAACAGAGCAGATGTTCTGTGCTGAGTGCATTTATTCTGATTAAGTCTTTCTGGTTTTGTTTTTTTTCAATATTGAACAGCAGAGTGGAGTAAGTGAAAAAGGGACCTCAAGACACTGCTGCTGTCAGCCACCATTTAAGGGTTGTTTTCCTCAAAGCTAAATATATAGCTTGATATTACATAACACTGCTATAAATCAATTAATAATTTGATACAGAAATGATTATATGTTCATTTAAAGATTAGTTTTCCTTACTTTGATGGTGAGACATGTGCAGCTGCTCCTTCTTAAGCTCTAGTCACAGCCATATTACAAAAAGATTTTCTAGCCAGATATTTTTCCTAGGATTTTTCTAAGCTAGAGCATATGGAGTCAAGGATCTGATACACAGGTAACACTGCATGTCAGAGCAGCCTCATCTGAAACATTTAAAAAAAAAAAAGGAAAATAATAAAAAATAAAATGTTAATATAATAAAAATCACAAGATCAAGAGTACTGGGGTCAATTGAAGAACTTCATCATCCCCCTAAATTAATTGCAATAAAATATATCCACATGGTTTTATTGATGCATCCCAAATCTGGCAATAAACGGCCCAGAGAAACACAGGACTGAATTGTTGAAGCAAGCGTGAAATTCTTCACTTGTCTGTATTTTCCTCTATGGAAAAACTACTGTAGTAAAGAAAAGAAAGGGTCTTGTGCAACTGCCCTTTTTTATTGTCAAATGCAACTTATGTGGCACACACAGTCAGTTTGCCCACCCAACTGACAGCATCCAGTCAGTGGTGTCCAAATGGTCCCACTGGTGGCCTGGCAGCCCATGTCAGCCCATGGAAGTCTCCACCAGCTCCAGCCACATCTGCTGGATCTCCCCATGTCTCCCTGGAGACCTGGATGCATTGGGCTTGGGGCTACTGAAGGGTTAGGAAGTCAAAGGCAGACCTCCATGCCAGCTGTCCTGCCTACAGATTTCTCACATGGTTTCCCAGACAGCCCTAATAACTGCTGCCAGTCCATGTGGAAAGAGGCAATTGCTTCCAAACCTCTTGCTCCAAAAGGTTCTTGGCAGTGCCTCAAAACTGACTCCCGACCCAACGCCTCAAAATGCCACAGGGCTGCTGGACTACCAGTGCCACCAGTGCCCCAAGCGTTCTGAAGCAAAGAGCACCCATCACTACTTCCGAGAGCCATCAGCAGGGGTAGGGAGCAATAAAAATGCTGGTCCTGCTTGGCCACAGGGTGAGGCTTTGTGTATCCCACTGAACCAAAGAGAAAATGCTACAGGGGGGGCAAGGAAGGCCCCAGCCCCACAGAGTTTTGCACAGTGGAGGTCCTCTGTCCCTGCAGAACAACTTAAAGGACTGAGATCAAAAAACATTTCAAGAATCCCCTTCCCCATTAATTCAAGCCTTTCTGGTGCTGTTTGAAATTAAGGGATAATGCATTTAATTGCTAATTGCACCAATAGGTCTTGACTTTCAAAAAGCCAAAGGAAAGTTACTTTCCCTGAAGGCTGAAATGGTAGAAGCAGTGGGTATATCTGTTGCAGTCTACATCCTCAACTCCAGGCTGCTTTGATGACAATGGTTCTGGCTGGATTTCTGGTCTCTTGCTGCACGGTAGTTCTATACTGGATAAAAAAAAAAAAAAAAACAGAGAAAACTTTGCAAAGCAAGCTTTTCTTTTATGAAGATACCATCTTATCCTAAAAAAAAAATAAAAGAGAAAATCAAACATGCAAAGAAAAGGAAAAAATGTTCAATCTTTTAAATACAAGAACAAATACCCAAATCCTAGGTCTGTAAATGGTTTAGAAAATATGTGATATGGTTCAAGTTTGTCTATAGCACAGGAAGTTAGTCACTCTTGAGGAGAGATGCCAACAACTTTGCAGTGAGCAATGTCATCCAAGTCTTCTGTGTGAGCTACAAGACTGACAAAAAAAGCTTCATGGTGGTTCTGAGCTGTTGTTATTATTAGGCAATAGCATATGTAAGCACCCTCAATGCATTCAGCTTGTCAACACGCTTCAATCTCAGAAGTCTAAATAAAATCTTTGCCTAGCATGTTCAGTTATGGTCTCAAGAGGCAAGAAGGAAAGGGGAGGGTAAGATTACAGCACACAAGCTGCAGAGATCTTGGATTTTGAGTCACCCAAAGCAATGAGAATCAGCAGTCGCTTGCTTAATCTTTTATTTCCTTTCCATAATGAGCCTGCCTCTATGAATACAGTTCTCTTGCCTCTCAGCTGTTATCTGTCACTTCATAAAGCAAACACAGCTTCAAATTTGACAGTTTTCTTGTTGTTAGTCTTTGTTCTGAAACAAATTCTCCCATTGATCTAAAAAGCCAACGGCTGTCAGCCCCATCCTATCCTGATTACGGTCTTGTCTCTCTAGTGCAAACACTTTCTTCAGCTTGCTTTTTAAAATGCTCTATCTCCCACCCCACAAACCAGAGCATCTCTACTAAATTCTACCACATTTATGTTTCTTTCTTAACCTTAATAAGAGAAACCAAAGCTAGAAATACTGCAGGAGAGTAACACCATGCCCTATAAGCTGTCTGGTCTACAGCTGATCAGAAATTTTTCTGACAAAACTTTGATTTGGAAAAATGTCCGGGACATTGTCCAGGACATTGGAAAAATGTGCAGGACAAGGACAGCCAATAACGAATTCTACCAATCACAGCAGCATTACAAACACCTATGGAAAAATAGCTTGCTGCTTCTACTAAACAACTTCTGTGGAAAGACACATTTTGGGAGTAGTCACTTCTTAAAGTCTTAAGCATATGAGTAACGTTAGCTAGGTTTGTAATATCTTGTTGGAACAGCTATATTTAATAAGAACAGCTGCTCTGGATCTGACAGAGGAGCCATCTAGCCCACATACATGCTCCCACAGCAATGAGTAGCAGATGCCTCCAATACAGAACAAGGACTGGGTAAGTACAACATCTCCCCCAGTGCAACTTCCCTGCTTCAAACAGCCTGAAGTTTGGACACATCCTTAAACAAAAATATGATCTACTGCTTAGCAGGCAAAGGATTTTTCTTCTTTTATTTTTTCTATGGTTTTGGGTTTAGATAAACCTTTGGGAATGAAGCCTTCTGTTACAGTGATTTTCACTGTTGGCTGGATGCTGTGCAAGGAAGGACCTCTTTTGGTTCATTTGCAGCCCTCACAGGCCAGTTCAAGACTATTCATTCTTGTTGCATGAAAAGCTGTAATGACAAGCATTATCTTTTCACATATACNGGGATAGAGGAGTGATAGAGGGACTAGGGGTGGGCACCAGGCACCCAGCCAAGGTAAACCCACCACAACTATTGAGTTGTTTAAATCATGAGGTATGCACCATTTCACAATCTGAGCAATTTTTTCTTTTACTTTCCAATTTCAGCCAATTTTCAAATTCATACTACTAAGCTAAGTTGAAAGGCCCTAAATTTTCATTAAAATGGCAAACCAGGATGTGCAGTCTGTTTCCAACTTCAAATTCATTAGTGATTTCATTTTGCTCAAATCTTACCTTTTTTTTCAGAATAGATAGGAGGAAGAAGATGAATATATTTATAACACTAAAAAAAAATAATCTTGTCTTTGAAAATCCTTTTACTGAAAAACTTCTGGATTCATGTCTAGAAATCAGGCATTCAAGAAGGATCTAAATATAAGTATTTTAGCACTGCAGATCTGCTTGAGTGCAAAGACAACCATGAGAAAGCTTTCTGGACATTCTCCACTAAACAAGGTAGATGTTGATGGAACCCATCACCTCTTCCTCACATCATCTCCTCTGCAGAACCTTGAACTGCAGTATTGGGCCTGCTCCAGACACAATCATTTGCATTGGAACAAAGTGAACATAAGAACATATGGAAAAATCACATTTAAATGTGGCAAAGTAATTTAAGATGCATTTTAGACACTTAAGAAACCCAAGATGTTTGTTTGCGGCACTAGCATGTTAGGTAAAACCCAGAAAACAACGCACTCAGAAGGCACCAGACTATCCAGTGTTATAAACTGAAGTAAGGAGATGCAAACAGATCACACCAAGAGCCTTAAATGCCTAGAAGGTTAAATATAAGGGTATTCCTTTATCAGCTGTTGCTCTTTGCCCGAAAAGAAAACAGGATGGTGTTGGTTAAATTTAATTCACTGAAAAAAAATCTGAATATTCAATGCATGGCATCTCAGCCTTCTTCACTCAACTTTAAATATTGCAGCAGACTGCTTTTGCTATCACTGTCCTTGTCCAAAACCTGGAGATTCCAGTTAAATATCCCAAAATATCTGTCAAAGTATAGTTATATTTCCTTGTCGATTCCAGCAGTTACAGTGAGAAACCTTAGGTGAACCCAGCACTACTAGAAAATCCCAAGTGCAGATGAAATAAGCCACAATGACACAAACACGAGACATAGAGCAAGCTTACCATGCAGATTTGCTCATCTACACTTGAGCTTTGCTCTTTACCTTAGGGTAAAGTCCCAGTGAAGGCAGAGCCAGTGTCACTCTTCTTTTACTTCACTCCCCAGGTTACTCAGCATACATGTCTCATTATACCAGGATCAAACATCCTCAATCCCTCACATACTTGTCTATGCAGTTGGTCCTAGCTCCAAGCAACTGTCACTAAAGCAAGGTAAATAATGCACACAGTCCATTTGTGAATATATACTCTACAAAATGTTTCAAATACATCATCACTTATTCAGTTTTTAGTGAAGTAAGCAGAGCCACACAAACTACGGCATCTGGTCATGCAAGCATACAGGGAGAGACAGGAAAAAGATGTTAAGAAAATGTTCCTAATTCAAGGGTCTGATGATGAGACATTTCCCAGCAAAGAGCATTTGGGCTTCAAAACAGAGAAACAAAAAAAGCCCTAACTTCAACAGCATTAACTTCAGTGAGCTTTGTTAGAGAAGCATGGTAAAAAACACTGGAGACATTCCAATATTTGCAGATGCAACTCTTTCCCTTTAAATCAGCAAGTTAAGAGGAAAACTAAAACACAAAGTGCAAAACATTATTAAAAATACCACATAATGAGACTAATCAAAGCTTAATCATGACTTGGTTAAATTCATTCATAATCATTGAAACAAAACTGTAAAACTTGTTACTAGAATGGCCCAGGTCTGGGATTTCCCCCTGATGACAATACCAGCAGAAACAGTTCAAAAGCACTCCATAGCAAAGCTAATTGAAAGAAAAAAAGCTTTCCAGTGGTATAGGAGGGGTGCTCTGAGTGGGGAAATTACTGCCTACAGTCTTCATACGTAAGAGGCTATTTTGAGTAGCACTATCTGTTCTCTCTCTTTCTCCCACGCAAAGCAATTGTTCCCACAATGAGTGGTGCTGCCAAGTTAACAAGGCAGATCCAAACAAACTTGTTGTCCATTACCTGAAAAGCCCCTCAGTCTAGCATATCAGTCTATCCCCTCCTGGTGCACGTTCACACTTGGATGAAGATGATTTAAACCCATGTTGTCACCAGAAGTTGTGCTCACAGGACCATCTGGCTGGCCAGATCCAGGAGCTGACATGCAGTTGAACATTAACCCTGAAAAACAAGGTTGCTGGCTAACCAAAAACAGATTCAGTTCACTGCACAGCTGCCCATAAGTCAGTGCTGGCACGCGGAAAGGAGCAGAAACAGGTAGGCAGGCAAAGGTCAGCAGTGGCCATTTCAGAGGTGGCACAAACTTAGATGAACTTAACCTGTCACCAAACTACACCCTGAAATCAATCCTTGCATTGCTCGTGAGGCCCCATCTCCCAGGCATGTCAGTTTGTGGCATCTTTTGCATCAAAACGTGTTTTTGGAACAGCCAGGGGCACCTACCCACGTAAGGAGGGGACAGAGCTCCATCTTCCACCTGACTATCCCCTCAAAAAATCCTATTCAATCTCTTCTGCTCTATGCCCCATCCATACATTGTGATAATACTTCAAATTACCTGATTGGATTAGCACTTGAAGTAAATCAGTGTTGCAGACCTTCCCAGACTACAAAAAAGCACAAATCCTCCTTTTCTTTTGGTGCAGCTTCTCTTGAGGACATTTCTCTTAGGACCACAATCAGTGGAATGAATCAAAATTTTCCTTGGTCTTTCACAGTCTACCTTCTGTGGTTTACCTGGCTTTATGTAACTGGGATATTCAGCACAAGTTACACAAATATAAGTATGTAAGATTAATGTCAGGAGATGATAAATTAAATGTGAAAAATTATCTGAGTTGCGTTTACTATCAAAAGACTATTGGTTGGTTAACAACTCATTACTTAATGGTTACTGTCTCCACCTCAAAATCTCTTGAGCTTCTGTCTGAAGACTAGGGGTCCCTTCTGGGTAGCAGACAGCTTTTTCAAAAACTTAAAAGGTGCAGACAGAAGACAAATAGCAGAAGCTGGAAGAAAACTTTCATTAGAATCATGGACATTTCAACCACCTGGTTTTGCCACAGTATGTAGCAGCTTGACCACAGTGAACTCTCACAAAATCTCACATCAGAAATGCAACACATCATCTGCAAAATGAGTGACAGTCATTGTGGGACATCTAAACCAAAGATTATCTACAAAACTGTTTCCTTCAAAGGTCTTTCTCAGTGTTCAGGGAATAATCCTGGAAATGAGTTACCTGGGATAAAGTTCACTCCAAGGAAGGGAAAGTCCAAGAACTAAACACTAGAGGAATGTAGGCACTTTGTAAGACATTTAAGTCCCATGTCCATACCCTTTGGGAGGCCTGATGAGACTAAGCATTGCATTGGTCCTTATGTGAATGCAATAGACAAGATGCAAATTTAAGTTTAAGATTATACTTTTATCCCGCTTCAGGGCTGTAAGATCTCCCCATAATGAGGTCCACAGGATATGCATGGCAGATAATTCAAACAAAAAGACAGAGAAATAGTATACTTTCCAATTTCTGAAAAAAAAAAATAATCAGAAAACAATTATCAAAGTTTGAGCTACTTTTTTCCTTTGAAAATAGAATAAAGCAAGAGTTGATGAGTGAGTTGTAAAAATGAATGATTCAGGCTATAACATGCCTCGGAGGAGGTAAACCTGAATTTAAAACAGTTTTACAAGAAAAAAAAAAACACAAAAACCCATGAAGTTGACAGCCAATAGTAAGGGAGGTTTTGCCTCTCATTTGATTACTGGCATGAAAGTCACTAAATCCCAACTCTCCCGATGAATCACTGAGAGTGTGTTAACATAAGCCAGCACTCTACATTTTTTGTTTCTTCAAAGTTATGTATGACAGTCTGATAAAATTTTTTTTGAGTCATCAAGTAGTCAGCTATCAGCATTAGATTTATTCTCATTTGCTGAAAAGCATTAAGGAAGAGCCACTGTCACTTAAGCCAAACAACTTAGTTTGGTTTTGCTACAGTAGACAAAAAAATCTAACTTGTTCTAACAGTGGAAAGGGGCACTTTTTTTTTTAAGATAACATACAACATGGCTGCTTGTGGTAAAAAAAAAAAAAAATCAATCAGTCAGCCAAGATCCCTTTTGAGTACCTCATTCTCACAGCTTCCAGGAAAGCAGGAAGTCATCAACACATCTGAATATCAGAGTGAATCCGAAGGGATCCATTTTCTTGATGATATGATTTATTTTTTAGCCATTTATTACCACAGCTTGTAACCTATACCTGTCTACGCCATCCATAGTGGTACATAGTGGACCAATAGCATCAGTAGAGACTTAGCTCTACAGGGGATTTTTGATAGCTGTCAATATGGTAATAGCATTTCCAAACAACTGAATCCTAGACAGAAGCTATCAGTAGTCCCTTGCTGGGAGGGAGAGAAGTTATTAAACATACATCAAACCAGCTGCTAAGGAAACCTAAAATACAAGAAAAAAAAAAAAGATTTATAGAAAATGTCAGTGGGAGAAAAAAACAACAAACCAACCAAAACCCAACAGCTCAAGGCTAAGAGTGACCACAGTTTTTCAAAATAAATTTACATGCAATAAACAACAGCTTTCCCAACTGACAGCATCTGCTTTCTGGCCTTTCACAGTTTAAAATTAAAGTAGGTCCTTCAGAGTGAATCAGGGCAAAGAGAGCAGAAACATCTCATGAAAGAAATAAACCAGTCTGCAGCTAACACTCTGTTAATCACTACTGCACTTAAACAGGAAAAGTGAAATAACAGCCCTTTTAATCCTGATACACTGACTACACTAGGGCCATTTTCACCAGAACGTAGAATTTGACAAGAGAGGTATGTAAGCCAGTTCAGGACCCAGTTCTCAGAGGTGAAGGTGCACCTTCCATCTTCCAAAAAGATGCATGTCAATGGGAATCAGGTGTGTTTAGCACCATTCAGGATTGGGAGCCCAAATGCAGCCAGACAAGATGTACTTCTCACTCCTATTTCTCCTTTTGTCCAATTTACTCTGTGGGTGCTTGGTCAGAACTCAGTCTCAGTAGGAAACATGTTCTTTTCCACAGATGATCAGCCCTTTGCAGATATTACCATTTTAGCATTAGTCTATTCTACCACTTTTCATGGAAAGAAAGGGCTTTTTTCAGAAGAGCTACAAGTGAAGGAGCAAAGCCATTTGGACTTGGTCCTGGCTGCGGGTGGCCCTGCCTGAGCAACACCAGATGACCTCCAGGGGGCTCCCAACCTCAACCACTCTGTGATTCTGTCATGTGAAACCTCCTCCGTGCACCTGGAGGGGGATCTGTAGTTCTGAATTATAAAGGCTCCCAGCACAGAATTAACTTCAGAACAGAAGTCACAATATTTGAGGGACTCATCTAAGGTACGCAGCAAGGAAATTCTGTCTTCAGCCCCAGTCTTTCCCAGGGCTTAAATACATGTATCTGTTTGGGTTTCCCAGGCTTTCTAGATTACTTCCAAGGTAGAGTAGGAGCTCACCTTGTCTGTGAGCAACAGCAGCCCCCAGTACAGTAACGTCACCATCCAAGCAGCACCATCTGTGTTATAGACAAGGCTTTTGCACACCCAACAGTCAGAACACATCTCTGTTCATAAAACTACTGGAGTTTTGCAGATATTTAGGGGGAGGAAGATTTTTAGCCTGCCAGAAGCTACATTGTTGGACCAGACTTGTGCTTGTTCTTATGGATGAAAGAAACCAGCAATTTTTTTTTATAGATGGGAAGAGCTATTCCTACTTCAGCATTAATTATGTTTAAATATTATGCATATTTAACCTATATTATTAAACAAGGTGCTGAGAAGGAAATGGATGGCTGGTTCATGCCAGATCTCTCATTTTCCATAGATAAATGTCATAACCACCAACCAACTCCACATACTTGGGATACCACTACGCCTCTTTTATTCATCTTTTTGGGCAAGAGTGTCTATGACCACTACTTCCAGCAGACCTTTTATGTACCAGCTACTGTCCTGCACACACAGGGACTGGCAGATATGATGGAAATTCTACAGCCCACAAGCGCACTCATCATTTAAGCCCTGAAGGAGGTTTAGAAACATCTGAAAATTACTTTTAGGACTTAGGCACCTAATTTTGCTAAATCTTAAATGATTAAATCTTTTTGTACTTCTCTGGAATGACTGCAGGTAGGGACACACAAATTATAAAAGACAAGAGTGAGAACTGAATATTATTAAACAAGAAATAGTAATATAGGAGAATACGAATTATGTAATACCTGATAGTTCATTAACTCGCTTCCTTTGGCATTCTGCAGTGATAAATCATGAGGAAAGACACAACAGAGAAGACTGTTAGTACCATTTGTGCATCAAAAGTTTGAACAATCGAAAAACATTTGTCATGCCTTTGGAGAAACAAGTATTTCTCTTCAAATGTGCCAACAGGTAAACNCCTGTCTACGCCATCCATAGTGGTACATAGTGGACCAATAGCATCAGTAGAGACTTAGCTCTACAGGGGATTTTTGATAGCTGTCAATATGGTAATAGCATTTCCAAACAACTGAATCCTAGACAGAAGCTATCAGTAGTCCCTTGCTGGGAGGGAGAGAAGTTATTAAACATACATCAAACCAGCTGCTAAGGAAACCTAAAATACAAGAAAAAAAAAAAAGATTTATAGAAAATGTCAGTGGGAGAAAAAAACAACAAACCAACCAAAACCCAACAGCTCAAGGCTAAGAGTGACCACAGTTTTTCAAAATAAATTTACATGCAATAAACAACAGCTTTCCCAACTGACAGCATCTGCTTTCTGGCCTTTCACAGTTTAAAATTAAAGTAGGTCCTTCAGAGTGAATCAGGGCAAAGAGAGCAGAAACATCTCATGAAAGAAATAAACCAGTCTGCAGCTAACACTCTGTTAATCACTACTGCACTTAAACAGGAAAAGTGAAATAACAGCCCTTTTAATCCTGATACACTGACTACACTAGGGCCATTTTCACCAGAACGTAGAATTTGACAAGAGAGGTATGTAAGCCAGTTCAGGACCCAGTTCTCAGAGGTGAAGGTGCACCTTCCATCTTCCAAAAAGATGCATGTCAATGGGAATCAGGTGTGTTTAGCACCATTCAGGATTGGGAGCCCAAATGCAGCCAGACAAGATGTACTTCTCACTCCTATTTCTCCTTTTGTCCAATTTACTCTGTGGGTGCTTGGTCAGAACTCAGTCTCAGTAGGAAACATGTTCTTTTCCACAGATGATCAGCCCTTTGCAGATATTACCATTTTAGCATTAGTCTATTCTACCACTTTTCATGGAAAGAAAGGGCTTTTTTCAGAAGAGCTACAAGTGAAGGAGCAAAGCCATTTGGACTTGGTCCTGGCTGCGGGTGGCCCTGCCTGAGCAACACCAGATGACCTCCAGGGGGCTCCCAACCTCAACCACTCTGTGATTCTGTCATGTGAAACCTCCTCCGTGCACCTGGAGGGGGATCTGTAGTTCTGAATTATAAAGGCTCCCAGCACAGAATTAACTTCAGAACAGAAGTCACAATATTTGAGGGACTCATCTAAGGTACGCAGCAAGGAAATTCTGTCTTCAGCCCCAGTCTTTCCCAGGGCTTAAATACATGTATCTGTTTGGGTTTCCCAGGCTTTCTAGATTACTTCCAAGGTAGAGTAGGAGCTCACCTTGTCTGTGAGCAACAGCAGCCCCCAGTACAGTAACGTCACCATCCAAGCAGCACCATCTGTGTTATAGACAAGGCTTTTGCACACCCAACAGTCAGAACACATCTCTGTTCATAAAACTACTGGAGTTTTGCAGATATTTAGGGGGAGGAAGATTTTTAGCCTGCCAGAAGCTACATTGTTGGACCAGACTTGTGCTTGTTCTTATGGATGAAAGAAACCAGCAATTTTTTTTTATAGATGGGAAGAGCTATTCCTACTTCAGCATTAATTATGTTTAAATATTATGCATATTTAACCTATATTATTAAACAAGGTGCTGAGAAGGAAATGGATGGCTGGTTCATGCCAGATCTCTCATTTTCCATAGATAAATGTCATAACCACCAACCAACTCCACATACTTGGGATACCACTACGCCTCTTTTATTCATCTTTTTGGGCAAGAGTGTCTATGACCACTACTTCCAGCAGACCTTTTATGTACCAGCTACTGTCCTGCACACACAGGGACTGGCAGATATGATGGAAATTCTACAGCCCACAAGCGCACTCATCATTTAAGCCCTGAAGGAGGTTTAGAAACATCTGAAAATTACTTTTAGGACTTAGGCACCTAATTTTGCTAAATCTTAAATGATTAAATCTTTTTGTACTTCTCTGGAATGACTGCAGGTAGGGACACACAAATTATAAAAGACAAGAGTGAGAACTGAATATTATTAAACAAGAAATAGTAATATAGGAGAATACGAATTATGTAATACCTGATAGTTCATTAACTCGCTTCCTTTGGCATTCTGCAGTGATAAATCATGAGGAAAGACACAACAGAGAAGACTGTTAGTACCATTTGTGCATCAAAAGTTTGAACAATCGAAAAACATTTGTCATGCCTTTGGAGAAACAAGTATTTCTCTTCAAATGTGCCAACAGGTAAACCTACCAAAAAGTAGTATCTAGAGTACTGGATATTAAATAATGGCATATTTTTGCAATTTATAAACTCTAGATTTAAAAATTACCTAATTCCAAGCAGAATACAATCTCCCCAATGTATCGAATCCTAGGTTTGTAACTAATAATGAACAGTATAAATTTAATCCATAAATTTCTTAGCAATGGCCATAAAGAAACATCGTGCTAATAAAGGTAGCAAGATTTATTTTTGAGGATGGTAATACAAAGACACTGCTCTAAAGCAATTGTACAATACACCAAAGGCGCCCATAGTTTTTTATTTCCAGACAGGAAGATTACAACTATAGTTTGGGCTGCTATGAAGCACCAATGACAGACAAAAATAATTTCTGCTTCAAAGCCCCCAAGTTTTCGTTCAGACACTTCCTCACTTTCAGAGGGCTGTCTTGATTTACAGTTTTTATATCACACTGCCATGCTCTCATGTGACACAATGGCTATTAGCACCTTTGAGGAGAATAAATTGAGCCCATACTGAAAGTCTATTTGAAGACTCCTCTTCTTCTCCCCTTCATCCCTCCCAAATCGAACCAAACTCAACCTTTTTTTTACCTGATTGCAAGCACCTCATCATCTAGGGCAACATTCTGACTTCATCTTCTTTGTAAAGGCTGGATCACAACTTTAGGACACAAGCCCAGCACAAGTCTTCATAAATACATCTCCATTAGGACACCGTCTCATCTACTCGCCCCAAGTGGTATGGGGGTAGACGGGGATGGGGAATTATGGTCAGTACACGGCAGTTACTCTCTGCCACTCCTTCCTCCTGACACCTTTGCTCTGGCATGGGCTTTCCATGGCCTACAGTTCTTGTCAGTAAAATCTGCTCTGGCATGGGCTCTCCACAGGCTGTGGTACCTGCTCTGGCACCTGAAGCACCTCCTCCTCCTCCGACCTTGTTGTTGAACCCTGTTGTTTCTCACTCTTTTTCTTCCCTCCTCTGCCTGTCCAGCATTTTCTGCCCTTTCTAAAATACATTTTCCCAGAGGCACCATCAGCTTAACTGATGGGCTCAGCTCTGTCCTGCAGAGGGTCCACTGGAGCTGGCATGTTCAGCATGGGGCAGACTCCGCTCTCTTCTCACAGAGGTCACCCCTGCAGCACCCCACTGCCCACACCTTCCCATGGCCACCCAATACAACAGGAGGCACATCAGCATATGAAGGTGTCCCAAAAGGCATGGGTCACATTTGCACACGTGATCCTACTCAGCACAGAGAAGCTGGAGAGCAGCAGAGCCAGCAGCACCCTCACAGCACCACACTGCCAGTTTCTGCACCAGCTGCCTGTAAACATCAGCTTTGGGTGTTTTGGTACATACCATATTGAGCATTCATCTCCGAAAACTGCCACTTGGTAACACAAGAAGAGCATGAGGTTTTACCACATAAAGNCAAGGTAAACCCACCACAGCCTTCTAAAAAATAAATGACTGAGAAGAAAGACACCAGATTTGCTGTTATTTGGAAACAACATCCTTACTGGTTTCAAAAACCTGCCATGTAACTCAAAGAAACCCAACCTGCACAGACAGTAGAAGCATAGAAATGAGCTGGTGAATCTGTAGTGGCAGGAAGGAAAGGCAAAGCTCTCTAAAAAACCCCAACCAAACAAAAAATCATCTTAAGAGAGTTTTAATAAAGTTTTTGCAAACTTACTGGCATAATTTTAATACATTTTAATAGTTCTGAAGTGGTACAGGATGGATCCACCAGGAACGCATGGCCCCACACTGAAAACAGATGCTTAATTGCACAAATTACAGTTAACATCAATACCTGGAATAATCCCCTTTCAGTGTCTTCTGTCACAAGAGGCACTGAGCTTCATAACACCCCACGGCACAATCCAGCTGCCAGTAGTAGAGATGGTGTGTAGGTTAGATGCCCATCTATCATGGGCTTCAGGTGCTCAGAGCTCTGTACAACTTCACAACATTTGCTTCTAAATATATTTTCTTTACTACATGGCTGGAAGTTAGTGTTTGTACTTTGCCATTCAATCATCAGTAGTGTAAGGAAGTAGCTTCACAGCAAGAACAAGAGGAACATTGGACAATTTCAGCATCTCCGTGGCATTCATTTAATCATCAATGTGTAGGTTTTGGCATCCAAAGTTAAACAACATTGCTGAGATTAGGCCCTGGAGAGAAGGAGCCAAAGAGCAAGACAAAACAAGCTGAAGGTTTCATTAGTACAAAGACAGCAGTGGGTAAGGGTGGGGTTTGAGCAGTGTGCTGTTTTCTTCTAAATGTCTGCTAAGACTGAGGGCACTGATTGAATACCACTGTGTAATTGGGCCTACAGTTGCCGCATGCAGGTGTTTAATTACCAAGGTTCCACTAGCTACATGGTTTTATTAGATTGGCTTCTTCCTTTTCTGGCCTTTCACTGATGTGTGTTCAGACTTGATGGGGACAGCACCCTTAAGAGTACAGATCTTTCATCTTCAGGGTTTATTTCAGCCATCCAAAGCAAGCGGAGGGTAACACAAGTGGCCACAGGCGCCCACTCACCCTGGGCTGAGCGTCGCAGTGAGAACCAACTGACAGTGCAAACAGAGGTTACTCAATAAGGCACATCCTGGGGGAGGGCAAGGATCCCCGTTAACTCCTGTCTCCAGGACACACATCACCTTTAACTAGGCATACCAAGATCAGGAATACCATTTTCCCCTTATTCAGGACAGCACCTAAACCTAAATGTGTATTCTGCCAAAGACATTTTAAAAATTTGGTTGTTATTTCATATTAAATCCAAACCTCCAGAAGGACAAACTACATCAAAAAGACGTTTGTTAGTTTCCATAAAACAAGCTTAAATGTATAAACCTTTGTTTTACTACTTTAAACTATCTCTCAGGTATCTTTAAAGATCTTGGAGATCCTTTTTAAACAACCAGTTGCAGTCAGCTTCGTATTTCTTTCCAGGAAGCAAAAAATTCCCATTTCAATGTTATGAACAAAACAATCTTCATGCTGAGACTGACAACTAAGTGGTTAAAGACTGGGACAACCACCTTCACTTCCACAGCAAAAATAACCAATTGTTTATGTGGTTTGTTACTCTCTCCTCAGGAAGGCAGGAAATTTGAAAGAAACAGCATAAATTTGGGCCAACAGAGTAAGCAATCTGTGATTGCTCTTCATTTGCTCATCTCTCTTTTCTTCCTTTGTATAAATGCTGGCAGTGATCAAAACTGAACTTCTGAGAGCCATCCTCAGGGATTTATTCCCAAGACCAGCAGGAGTATATTTCCCTGAAGACATTCACACCAGGAGTTCCAGCACTAAATCCATCACTTCCATCAGAAATAGAACATGTGTTTTATAAAGACTTTTTATAAAGACATTTAGCTCTGCTTTAAATGATGTCAGATCCATCACATCCAACAGTAAGTTGTCTCCTTACTTACCTTTGCTGTTCATCTTGGGCACTACAAACACTCCTAAAAATCTATTGTGAGAGATGGCACCTCAGCATGACGTTATCCCCTGAACCAGCCCCCTCACTGCTACAGGCTGAATGCTAATTTTCAGACCCAGTGCTCTCCTCCTTCTGCAGAGATTAAGCAAACCTGAGCACCAGCATGGTATGAAGCATCCAAGCCCTTTCACAGTTTTTAAGGTGGCCAAACAGCTATTCCTGCACTCCCACATGAAGGCAACATCATATGGAAAAGCCCAATAGATCAGATCTGGCTCCTGCCCAGCTCCATAAATAAGGGACAGAATAAAGTAGCCATCCATCTTGCTCCATTTAGTAACCATCTCACTGCTGAAGGTGCTGCTGGTGTGACCGTTCCCACAGGGGAAAGACCACGAGGAGTGATATGACGCCCAAGCACATTAGACACTAGTGCTGACACTCAGCTTGCCCTTCCCCACCTTTAAAAGCAATTACAGCAAAGTTATGAACTCCCCTCACTGTGTGCAGAAGAGCATCAGAGGCATTTTTTATCAAAAGAATGCTGTCAATCAAGACAAACTCTTTATCTAAAGGATGTAATTTAAACAAATGGGAATTAATCCAAGGAAGCCTTACGAATTGAGTTACAGAGGAGGCCAGACTTGACAACTTGGCACCTCTGACACAGGTATGAAGTTGGACACAGAGCTCTGAATACCTGAAGCCCATGATGGAAGGACACCTCCATCCTACCACTGCTAGCTTGAGGATGCCCTGGGATGCCAGACTTGGTGCTCAGAGACCTCAGGGCGATGGTTAATGAAAATCAGGGCATAGGCCTCCTCTTGACAGCCATGACATTGTTGTTCAAAAGCTGTTCATTCAAAACCTACTGTCAGAACTGCCTTCACCATAAACTAAGCAAAATGTACAATTGTGTGCATAGCGTTGGCTTTACAAAACTGCAATGGAAGCACTGAAGGCTGCAGCTCCCATTTTACTTCCAGCGAAACAGAAACATCACCTGGTACTAGAAATGATAGAGTACATAAGCATGACTACTCCCATGAGACTGAAGCACATGCTGCCTCAGGTTTGCTTCATCCTCACCACTCTCAATCTGTGGATGTACACAAGATACATATGAAACACATTTGTAGAAACGTCAGGATTAATTCTGCAGAACACACCAGAGCTGTGTTACGTTTACAACTCAGACCAGCCCAGAGGCTGCTTTATGTCTCCTCTTGCTTCAGCACCAGCCTTCATCAACAGCATCCAGGCATAGTCTGTGGCCAGAGGAGCTGTGTTTGAAGAGGCCCAAAACAAGCGTCCCTTACACTACCCCTGTACCCGCAGAGCACATGCTGCCCATGGACAGGACTGAGAAGAGTGGTGTTGAACACAACTTCACTGAAAATTGCTTTCCATTGCAATAAGCTGCACCACACAAAGATTTGCTGATGGAGCACAGTGGGAAATCTGAGCTGTCAAAGGGCTGAGCAAGGCTCACCAAGACAACTTGTCATCCATGTATATGGTCACTTCCTTAGCGTAAGTATTTTATGTGACCTCTGCCTCTCCCAATGAAAGCAATGTCTCTAGCCACAAAGCAGGGCCCTTGTTTTTACTCATCAAGATTTCAGAAACAAAAATACAGGTCTGAGCAATTATACTCTGAGAAAAAGCAACAGCAAAACTGGAACGCATTAGCCATAAATGAGGCAATTAAGTCTAACCTTTGCTAACCTGGCAGGTCAATGGTACAAACAGTATGCCAGGAGTTATTTGGGTCCTATAGATGCCCTTTAAAAAGCCAATTATCTGGAAATGAGTGACTCTGTCAGATGACAATACAGCAGTCCTTCAGAAAGTGCTGGGAGGGCAGTGAGGGGGTCTCGTTGCCTGGCCCACATGCGGCTTTCCAGTATAATTGAATAGCTCTCACTGTTCAGAGGAAGGCAAAGGTTTCTTTCAGAGGAAGGTCTTTGGAATTAATTACACTGTCTCTTACTGGGGAACGGTGGGGCACATTTGCTTGGATGCTATGTCAAGATATGAGTAGGTTTTTAAGAGGTATGAAAAAATGTACAAAAGCAAAACAAAAAAAGAGAGGGTGCACAGCAAGCTGTGTAAGAGTGCCAAGCCTTTAAAAAATGCCAGGATGAGGTGAAACACCACTAAATGAGCTTGAGTTACTAAAAATAAAAATGAAGTGCTAAAATGGCTGTCAGGGCACATATGCAAACCATGGTTACAAAGCAGGTAGGACAGGCGTGCCCATCCCAGGACAGGCACAGAGAGAGAAAGGAGGGCTTTGTTTCAGGTTGGCTTTCAAAACTAAAATACTCATCTACATGCTAGGTCACAGGGGCTTCTCCAAATGACAGGGCTGGCCTCACAGCAGGCATCTTAATCAAGGGATGGGATTCCAGGTCCCAATGTAGATTTGGGCTCAACTATTTTGTCTCAACCCTGATTACTAATTTTTTTTAAGTCCGTGAAACAAATTAAACACAGGAAAGTGTTACAAATGATGGTTCATCTACAGTCCTGACCCAAAACTACTCTGCCCTTCTCAGACTGAGCAAGAGGGAACCAGCAAAACCTGAAATGAAGGCAATGAATGACATTTACCTGACATCTTGTATCCATACCCACTGCTCTCTCCTTTTCTTGCTGTTCCATTTACTCCCATCTTGCCTCATTGCCTTCAGCATCCAATCCCATTTGTCCTTCACTTTCACTTTCCAACATCCTTCAGCAGCAGGGGCTGTAGAAGGGTACAAGAGAGCACTACTTATGAAACGTATCCACCAGCAGAAATGGAACAGGACAAAAATTGCTACCTGCAGCCCCTGCCACCAGGAAGCAAAACCCTGGAGATGAGCCAAAGCCTCACAGAGAGAGCCTTTTAAAGCTCAGCCTCCAGGGTGCCCTGGCCAAATGCTCCAGAAGAGGCAGATTTCTGGATATTTCTGAATCAAGCCCTAGGGCCCAACCAGGAAAGCACTATTTCCACCAAACTGATGAGGCTGCTCAGTCATAAGCACTACAATTACTTGCACTGTGACTGGTCACCTTCCTGCACCTTCCCAGCTCCACAGGGTGAGCAGTCTATAGCCTACAGACTCCTCAGGTATTCATCCCTGCTGCTCCAATTACATCATTATAACACGTCACCATCAGCACTATTTTTAACGACTGCAATACAAAAGGGATCTGCAGATCAGCAGTACAGATACCTCCAGCAGGACACAGGCTAATCCAATGCAATATGCAAAGACTGTGGGAACAGCAACAGGCCTTCTGCGTGTGTGCATGGCCAGGAACCACACTGCTGCCACTATCCACACCAGCATGGGGATGCAAGCCAGCCAGGCCAGAGTGCATGTCCACTGAACATTGCTGCTGCTTGTTATGAGACAGTCCCCAATTACCTGCAATATGCGCTGCTCTTGAGGACTCATCTTCTCCAGACCACTTCCCTCCTGTTTGTGCAGGATGACAGGCTGGTTCACACAGGCTCCAGTGACACACAAGACCTATTGCGTGTGTAAAGCCTCTAAAGAGGAAAGAGCACAATGCTGTCTGGGGTTAGGAAATTATGTATGAAAGCACCGTTGCTAGCTAGGCTCCTGCCCTTGTGTGTACTTGTCTTCAAAGGCCAACAAGACAGAATGTGAAAACCCATAAAGCATCAGCAGAGAGCAATTGGAAAACATGAGAAGCTTTGCAGTGAATTACTGAAAAATCATTATATGCTCAACTTTGACACACAGACTGTACCACCACAGCTTTGGAAAACAAAACATGATTATCAAAGCAAAACAAGCAGCAAAAACAAACACATCCATCAGCTCTGTAACTATCCCATGCAGCCTTGCCCCCCCAATCCCTTACTAAGCATTTATTAGCTTCTCACCCCAATTCTGACTTACAACAGTAGACTATTTTCTCCCAGGAGTCCTTTTCAGCACACTTCACTTGCCCCACAGCAGGTCCTGATCCATAACAGCAGCTGCTCTGTCTGCCAGCCTGTTACACAGGTGAGCTGAACAAAAAGCATCTCCTGGGGTGCTGCACATTTAATGACCTGGGATCTCTTAACAGAAGTAAATTTACAAATTTTATGTTTATTAGGGCTCTCAGTATAAGCAACTGAAATGCACAGACCATTAGTTAAGCTGCTTTTTGGTTGATTGCTCTATGTTATCAGAACTCCCTGTGATAATCTGACTACACATTGCCCTATGTTTAACAGCAGTAACTGTTGGTGTACCTGATCTGACAATCATAAGAGCTTTACAGTTTATTTTCTAAGAAAAAATATCTCCAGAAAAAGTGACCCTATGGTCCTTTCATTGAATCGTAAGACAAAGAGCACACTGAGCTCTTTTCAGTAACGTCAGTCTTCTATTATTAACTTCCCACTCAATCCACTTAATGCATGCCCCACTGACACTAGACCTAGCAGCTTGTTTCTTACAAGTGCTTAAACAAAGAACAAAGTCCTACCAATTAATCTTTGTTCCCATTGCTTTTTTTTTTTTCCTCTCATTTCATTAACTGCTTAGGTCTGTTTTTTTCCCCCCATCTATGTTATCACAGCAGCAGTTTTCATACATCTCAAGCCACCTCCTGTTCAATAATCACCAAGGTCTCAATGCTGCTGCCAGCCTCACATTGACCCAGTCTTGCTGAGATAGCCCAGGTTTGGGTCTGCTCACACTATAGTCTGGACATGTGCTGCCATCGATGTACAGAGGGTAAGAAACCTACAGTCTCTACTTAACACTTTTGAAATCAGTAAGAGCTCTCACTCAGATCTGACCTTTAATCAAGCAACACGAGACAACAAGAAAAAAAAACCAAACGCCCAAAGATTAGTAACAAGCAATGCTAGTAAATATCAAAAGCCTAAGAGACACTTTGGAACACAACAGAATATGTGAAGGGTAGACCTAACCTATATACTTGGCATCACTATAACACTGTGCTGCAAGCTCAGCAAAGCAGACTTTCTTGTTTGCAGATAACATGGTGTAAGCCAGCTTCTTCCACCATTTAATCTTTACCCACTTCAAGGAACTGGCAGAGAGATGAAAGAAAGAAGGCTCATCGGTTTTCCTTGGAAAATGAAAATTGTGTTTGATTCTACCTCAAAATAGTTGCTTCTTCAGCACCTGTGAACGAAACCTGTCCTCCTGAACTCATAACAAGGCTTTTACTGAGAAGCACCATAAAGACAGGCCTGTGAACACCATCTTTACACACATGCCTTCTAGCCTGAGATTTCTCCTCTTCCCTCTATCCTGCATTCGGTTCAGCTTCACTTCACATGGCAAAATGACCACAACAGTTTAGACACAGCAGCAGTCGTCTTGTACATCTAGTGTCCAGACACAGTTCTCACTAGATACCGTACCGAGATTAGCTTAATCTCTGCCTCTTCCAAAGACTAACTTTTCAGACTTCGTACCACTGCTTCCCAAAATAAATTCCTGCTCACAGCACATACCTCCACTCCTATTTTCGTGATGCTTCACATGGTGTTCAGGACCTTGCAGACCCTCAGTATCCTTCCTCTCTGCTGATTCTACTCATGCACAACCAGCATCTGTTCCCCCCTCTTTCAGAGCCTGAAGAAGTCATCCTGCTCAAAGATACTTCTTCAGCACCACTGTCCATCCAAACTTGCCATCTCATGTTTAACCATCTGAACTGCCTTAAAACATCCTTATACTGTTTTTTCTTGCAGTCTACCATAAACATTTTTCTCCTGTTTTTTGCAGTTCTTTAGGTATTACCTACATGGGAACCTGATCAGATCTCTGCTGACCATACAGTCTTTCTCACTAATTTAACCCATTCTCATTGTTCCGTTCATATTGTTCTTTCACAACTCCCATTTCTGTTTCTAATCTCTGGTTCTGGCCATTATCAATCCAAATCATATTTTTCCTCCTTTTAAAGGTTTAAGATATTCTTTGTTGAATAACTACATGTAGTTCACACTTGCTTTCGGTCAGACTCAAATAGCAGGTCATAATCAGCACACTGTACTATTACAGCCTCTTTTCTAGCTTGTTATTAGGACTTCTTTCCAGAGCCCTTTCAGTGTACCAACCCCAATTCCCATGGTAATTAACGCGCATTTGTGAAGTACTCCTACTGCTTAAACTCCAGGAGGATCATGTGTGAAGTCAGTGCAAATGAATCCTTCAATCCAGCTGCACACAACTGCTAGAAGGTGCACAGACATTGGTGTGAAAAAAAACCCCAACCCTCATGAGTGAACAGTTTTGACCTCTCCCTGGAAATCCCACAGCTTCAGTAGAACAGGTGTCAGGCAGCCCTGTCACCTGGAAGTGTTAAACACATGATAGCAACGGGTAGCAGGAAGTACCTCCAGTACCAGGAAGGATAAAACGGTGGCAAAAGGGAACAGCACTAAAAATACAAATGACTTTATCTGAAAGACTCCTATTAAAAGCAAACCTTAACAGCAATCCCCAGAAATCACAACACTCCTTCAATATAATGTTCACAGTGACAATGAGACTGAAGAGAAATTCTCGATAAAACATTGGAGTTCGGAATTGTAACAAACCTTTGTGCTTATGTCTATGCTAAACCCCATTTGCTTGCATTTGTATAGAAAAAATAATCAAGGAATTTCTTTTGTTCATATTTGGGTTACTCTTGTCTCAGTGATGGAACAGACACTGAACTCCCTATTCATTCCTTCCAATAAAATTAAATGATTGCCAGTTTGTTTCCACACTGAAATCTGAAATAAAAGCAAGGATCCCGCACACGCCTTGTGCAACCTCTACAAAGTGGCTTTTTCTCAGAACAAGTTACAGCAACATGGACCTTCTTAGGTAGAAACTCAGCAAACAAAAAAAAGCAAGGCTTATGATCTCCTTTTCTGTTTTATGTCCTGGAAAGGCAACCCAAAGGGTTTGTTTTGTTCATCATAAGACCTCTCTTTGTTTAGCACTTGTGTCAACAAAATTTAGGGATGTTGAAAATGTTGCACCTTTTCTCCAAAACAATCCAGAAATACCAGGTGGGGAGGTACAGTTCTTAATGCTCAGCATCAACAGCTTTTCTTCCATTTGTCAGGATTTTAAGAAAACTATTTTATTGACAACCTACAGGAGAGAACTGTAAACAGTCTTAAAAGAACCATGTTGCCTCCGTTAACCAGATTAATTTGCTTATAATATGATTCTACTAGTACTCTAGTCTTTAATAAGAATGGGGTAAGCAAGATAATTTTGTAACATTAAAGCAAACAGAAGCAAAAATTCTAGATGTCCTTCTAATGCATCTTAAGTAACAAAAAGTCCAACTCTTTTTGCCTTTTGCAAATAATTACATCAGTCACTTAGGAGCTGCATCATCATTTCCAAATGACTTCTCTACTACAGAAAGTTTCAATTAAATTGGTTATTAAACCCAATTAAAGTTGTGCTATTTCTATACAGATATGCTTGGTTTTGTTCAAGCAAGTCGAACTTGTTCTTGGTCCTTTTTCTAATCTACCTAAGCAAAAATCAATATATGAGAGCTGATACAGCTTATTGGTAGTTGAAGGATGAATTCCAAGTCATTTAGTTAGTTAATTTGGAAACACTTTCCTAAATTGCCATTTTCTCTTATCTCAGAATCAATCGTTTGACTTGATGCAGAGTGGTGGGGGGATACATCCCTTCACACTACAGTATTAAATGACTAATGTTTTCCAGGGAACATTTTAAGTGAGGAGGAGAACTTGGATGGTAACAACTTGTCAAATCTTGAGGAAAACTTTCTTTCTGTCACACAAAACAGCCACAGCTGTTTAGCCAACACTATGAGCTTCCATGAGCTGCTCCACACAAGGCCTAACACGTAAAAATTTACCATAGTTTTGACTCATCTCCCCTCTCTTCCAACTCACATCCCACTGGCTTTTCTTTGTGTTTTTATTTGGTTCTTCCATTCAACAGTTCCTTCAGATTCTTCTCATGTCTCCCACACTGATTCCTTGACCCCTTCAAATCCTCTCTGATGCTTCTCTCCCTTTGTCTCCTGACTTCTCCCAGTTCACTCCTCGTGTTTTTTCCTCTCCAAGCCCACTCCCAGACACTTGTAAATGTGACTGCTCAGCAGTCACATGGAAAGGGAAAACCCAGGCATCAAGGGATCCTTACTGCCTAGGCCTAACCTGAAACAGACTGACACGGGAGCAATTAGAAAGCAATTTTATGTAATAAGATGATTTATTCATTAGTACAAGGCAGGGATAAAAGCTTACAGCTGATGAGAGAAGCAGGTTTGTTACAGCTGTCAGTTCCACTAGCAAAATGTATTAGTCATTTAATGTCCTTTTTTTTTAACACCAAAAGCATCCTATAATTAAGCTTATATGCCCTTCCTTATAGGAGGCTTTGCACAGTTCTTCATTTTCATAATGAAACAACGATAATTAAAATGTCATGAGATGATTGGTCTGTCAGTGAGTTTGACTGACCCACATATTACCAAACCCCATATTTTAAAAAAAAGTATGATATTGGACTCAAAATACCTATCTCCTTCTCCATAGTAGGAAGGTTAATAACCATCAGTTACTTCAAGCACACTGTTAGCCAAGAGATCTATACAAAAGTTCAGACAGCTTCAAGGACAGCTGCCTTAACTGGAGTCAACTCTCATTTCTTTCCTGCTTTCAAAGCAATTTCAGCTTAGAAGTCTGAGTACCAACATCTAAAGTACTTCTGAAGTTGGCCTTCCAACCAATACTGGTAAATCCCAGCAAAAGATGATCAGGAATAATATTTGCCATTGATGGCATGTGGAAGAGAATTAAAACCTCAAGGCTTTGGTGCATCATCTCACACACTAACCACAAAGCCGGAGATTCTGTAGGAAGTAAGGAGCTCTCCATTTTATCTCAGTGAGCATGACAGGAGAGCACACTGCACCCTCTCCAGTAGCTCCTATGTGGAATTCACGTTGGATGGCAGCACTCAAACCTGTCCCATTCCTGTCTCCTGGAGAACACTGGGAACACTTAGACCTCAGCAAAACCATACCTGAACTCAGCACTTTAGTGGGACTTAACTGGCAGGAAAAATGGCAGAAAGGACCCTTGCTCAGTAATAAGTCTCCTGGGTCATTCCATCCTCCCTTTACTTCCCATCTGTCCTCCGAAGACTTTGTGTTCTTCAGAATATAAAATCTTGGATTAAGTGCCAAAGAAGGGTGCTTATCACAGAAATGCTGGTGATGGTTCACTTTAAGCAAGATTTTCAACCAGTATGAATCAGACTCTGCTCCTGCTATTCACCACCCAGTAGTGGAGAACATGAGAACCACCACTGCACTATTATAGGGGGTTTTGTTTGTTTTTACATGTCAGGCCTCAGTAATTTTATGAGCATGTGTGGCCCTGTTAACATTTCAGGCAGTGAGATTAAACTCCTAAGATCCAGCTTGTGATAGAAAGAAAGGCAACTGGCAATTTGTGGAATCAACTAAGGCTGGTAGAAAGACATCATACATTGAAAAGATGAGTCTTCAGACCAAAAAGTGAAGTGTGACAACAGGGAGGTCCCCTAGGAAACAAAGAAAGACAAGGAAGACTATGTTCTGTCCATGGATTTCTCAGTGCAAGAAGGACAAGTTGGTAATCCTACCTTGGATGAATTCTGGACTGCTTTGATGCCTGACCCAGGTAAATTGCTAAGAGCATAATCTCAATTTCAAAAGAGTGTGAAGTCTAATTCATACTGCAGAGCAGGTGCTGTGTTGGCAAGAAGAGCCAAAATCTCCTTGATTTTGTTTAAAACAACTCAGGTTATTAAGTTATGTCATTAAACATGCTTTACTCATGCTCCTTTTGAGAAAGGAAGGTATCAGAAAAAGAAACCCTTTTAAAAAAACCCATACCAGCATCTTTGCAGTGTTACAAATACCATTCACAGCAGTGCTTCCTGCAAGGAAATCTCATTCCTCACTGGAAGGAAATAATCCACCACAATAATATACAGACCTTGCAACACTATTCAAAGCAGGGAGTAGACACAAGGGTGGAAGGGGTGTCTGCCTCTAAACTGCAGAAGCACTACAGAGAAAGAAATAATGAGGACTAGTCATACAGCACACAAGACACTTTGTTCTGTGCTTTATAAGAAAGCAACAGTTACAGAAGGGAAGGCAGTGATATAACACAGGAATAGGCAGATGCTTTGCACAGACTACAGTGAGTGATGTGACAAACAGTCCAGATGAGTTATTTCTCAGAAAAAATCCCACTCATTTCAGTTTGGATCTACCTTTCATCATGGCTGGCTCTCATCACTTAAGACAGCACATCCAGTGAACTTGTACTATTTAGAAATGGAAAAGTGTTCATTCATGTAGCTCACCACAGGCTTTGTCCTGAAACAAATTACACTTCCTAAAGAATCACCCAGGCACAAACTAAAACCTTTTGCCAGTGGATGGCTGACCCTTCCAGAAGCTGTCAGGTGTCTTCCACTCTTCTGTGAAGACTCTACACCAGCCTGCCAGTTACAATGGAAACAGTGGCTTTTTCTCTGTAAATAGGTGATGAGATTTTAACATTAAAATAATAGTAGGTCTGCCCTCAGTTTAAACAGTATAGCTACTTGCTTAACACTCTCTAACCAGCTTTAATCTCCCATTTTTCCTTCCCATTTGCTTGTTTTTAGCTTACGATGACGTACTTTTCTAAACAGTTCCCAGATATATTTTTTAGTTCCTACATTCTTCTCCAAAAACCTCTACTTGACACTAAGTCTTACAGTGCACTGGCCAGGACTGAATACTATCTATCAGAAGGGATTACACAAGACCCATACATGAGCATGCCCACATTCATCAAATACTAAATTACATTAATCTCTCTTTCAGATCCTCCTTAGCATGCACTCCTTGCCTTCTAAAGAGGAAAGCACTAGGGATGTGTGCAGGCTGGAAGAATGGAAAGGCTGGGGCTCTTCACCCGAGAACACCAATTGATGGCTGTAAACAACATACTACAGAAAACCTAAGTGGGAAGCATCTGCGCCACTGCCTCCTAGCGCACAGCAAAGGGAATACTTGGATTCAAGATTCAAACCTCAGAATTTATAAAAATGTTTTTCCAAATCTCATCTTTTACCAAAGATAACTGAAGCCAGATAGAGAACTCGACACAACTCCTAGTGAGTTAAAAATCACAAATTAAGTGCCTGCTGTTTCCACAGCTCCTGAATAAGTTTCGTTATGAGGCCACAGGATTCCCATTCCGTAAGCAGTTAAGACTTTGGGGTTTTTGCTCTTTCCTTTAAGACCTGGGCCCTAGATTCAAGATCTGTCACCCAAGTCTCAAGTACCTCAATGAAGGCCAATGTGTTTCCATTGGTTCAGTACAGAAATGAGATATGTCTTCAAAGCAGTCCCTTTGGCAAAAAAATTCTGTTTCTCAAAATATTTCAGAAACAATCATCTACTCTATGAGGTACAAAGCATGTGGTTTCTAAGTCAGCAGGTTCTGTGGCAATAAACTGACAAAACAAGTAATTTTCAGGGTCAGTAGCGCTGGTGCCTTTCTGCAAAGATTAGCTGTACCTGCCTGATGGTGTCATAACTAAGGACATTTAGTGAGTTTACAGCAGTCTCCAGCATGCTACCCTGAAGATACAGATACAGGAGTCATAAACAGGCTTTCAGGAAAACACCAGTACAAACATTTCTGTTCTCTAAATAAAGCACTGCTGTTTAAAGGTTTAAGGTGCTGATACATACCTTAAGGAGTGACAAAATACTGCACTGAGGATGTACTTTAAGATACTGTGCAAACCTGTGTGCCAAAACATTCAAAAATCAAAAATCCAACAAAAGCAGGACAAGTCATGCTGGTTCCATAAACAAATTAATAGAGAGAATTAAGTGATAGATACCTTTGGAGAAACTTCATTTATTAGAAATCTTTTTTCCAGCCTGAAAAATTTATCTGCATTTCCCTCACAGGTGGTAAGAACTGGCATGAAAGCAAACATTGCTCCTGAAGCAGAGAGGTGACATGTTGAATTGCACTGAGAATGAGCAGCCTCCTCCTGCCAGCAGGCAAGGGCTCTGTGCACTTACCAATTCAACCACACAGAGGTTTCCAGTATCTGTGCAGCAGGCAAGTGACTGCCAGGACCGAGGTAGCATCCAGAGGCTCCTCTCGGGCTCTGGGCTTTGTTGTGCCACAGAAGAAGTTCACGCACAAAAACCTTCTGCTTCGATTTTTCTAAGCCAGGTGAAATAAATGGGTAACTAACAATAAGCAAAGGCAGAAGAAAGACTGAAAACAAGAGATAGGTGATTACAGGGTCACACTGTGTATGAGGCAATAGCCACTCCAGATTGAATTTAAAATGCACACATGAAGCCCATTATCTGCAGTTGCTGCTCAGTCTGGCCATTAGCCTAATTTCTCATGGATATCACAGAAAAACATTACTGTAAATCCATGCACTCAGATTCATTACAAGCACCTAAACCTCCACCTGAATTGTCTACATAAGCGCTCATACATCATCCTTTTTGTCATTCAAGCAACAAAAGATTTTTCTTTAACTACATCAAGTATTTTCAGACTCTTACTTTCCACCATCAGTTACCAAGATCAAATCATGTTGCATGTATAAATATCTGACGAGAGAGTATAAAGAGGCTTGAACCAGACTTTTCTCAGTGGTGCCCAATGAAAGGACAGGAAACAAAGGGCACAAACTGAAATACAGGAAATTTCATTTAAACATAAGAAAAAACTTTTCTATTGTAAAGGTGGTCAAAACCCAGAAAAGACTGCCCAGGGAGGTTCACAGTGTCCATCCTTGGAGATATTCAACACCCAAGTGGGCATGGTCCTGAGCAATCTGCTGTAGTTAATCCTGCTTTAATCCACTCTGTGATTCTGTAATGTGCTGGTTGTTAGTCTAATATTGAAAGAAGCAAGTGGCACCTAAATCAGGGAGAGTAAACACATGGACAGATACACAAGCAAAATCGATTTATCACAAACCTTTTCCTTTAACTTCCACCCCCCCCCCCC
>VYZX01009795.1:301502-312956 GCA_013401335.1 Brachypteracias leptosomus | reverse complement strand
AGGTGGGTTTATCTTCTCCTGGTTCAGGATTCCCCCCCCAACCTTTGATTTTCAGGCCTCCTGAGAAAGAGGCTTATAGCAAAAATCTAGTATAAGCTAACACTCTAAAAAATTCTAGGAACTGAATCTCTTCCGGAACACTTGGCACACCGCTTTAATAAACAAGTCTGCTTGCATCATATTCTGTGGGTTTCTTTATTTGGTTTTTTTTAAGTACTACTCCTACCAGGGACAGCTGAACAAAAACAGGAGGGCTATTTCTCAGAAGTTCACCTCCTTCTCCTGTTTATCCCTCCACTTGAAGGCAACTATGACTACATCATCATTACTACCTCTGCAGCAGATATACCAAACAAGCACAGCAGATGACAACCTGTACAGAGATCCTGTCTTCATCATGAGGTACCATTTGTAAAAAGAAGAGGTATAGAAACAGCAGAAAGGATTTTGGTAGCCCTCTTTGAAGCAGGTATTTGGGAGGCAGGGGGGGTCCCTATGCATACTGATGTAAATGCAGCTTCCAACCCCACCCAATGACACTTTACCAGCAGGCAGTGTGTTATCTGGCAGTTCTTCCTCCATGGCAGATGAGACATATAGGCAGTATACTCTCTTTAGAGTGTCTCCAGACAGGATGAGACATCCGTGGGTGTTTTCAGCCTTGTATCCAAACAAAGCTCAGTATCTTTCTAATCATACACCCATAACATTCTGGCCACAAAAGACAGTTACTGCTCACAGGAATGCATCTGAGAACTAGCTAAGGATAACAGCCTTTGTATAAAATAAATTAAAACATTTTAAAACTGATTTAGAGATGTACTGAACAAGACTTTACAATTGATAAAGTCTTTGCTGAAGTCATTCTTGCAAGCAGAACCTATTACTTTGAGTGCTGCAGGTCTCTGCAAATGTCAAGCTGCCTTTGGTACAGAGCAAGTCATGTGTGCAGCTTCCAATAAAGAGAAAAGGCCAGCCACTCTTTAAGCTTCCTAGGGCTGGAACTGCAGACAAATCTCGATTGCATGCAGTTAACCTAGGTCTTCTTTCCCCATCATCTGCTAAAGACGGATTTTAACCCAGGTTTCTATCTTTTAATTTACCCAATTCAAGGTACTCCGAGTTCACACATTTTTTTCTTGATGAAACAAACCTACTTAATAGCTATGGCTTAAGGCAAAGTGATATATTAAAAAACTTTAAAAAGACAGAGCCAAGTAGAACAGAAAAAGTTATTCAGCCCCTCTTTCACCCCATAGCAGTTACACATACCATGTCATTCCTGCCAGACAGTTGCCTTATCTCACTTTGGTACTGGAGACTTGTAGTATCCCTAAGCCACACATTCCAACTATGCTGAATTAGAGTGTTTCTTTCCCTAATGTCTAACCTTAATTTCCCTTGCTGTAAAAAATCAACCCATTAATGCTCAAAGGGCAGAAGTAGTAGTAACTCCATTTCGTTCATCTCTGTTCCAGGTCTTTACCTCTTTGAAGACTTAAACCCCACCCTTTCTTTACCCAAGTCTTTTACCTAGCTCATAGATCCTGGTTTGCAGGCCTTTGACTTTCTCATTACTCCCCCCTGAACTGTCTCTGGTGTTTTTATTATTCCTTAATATGTGATGTCCAAGTCTGGAAAAAGTACCTTGGCCAAGAAAAAGGGTAGCCCCATTACTTTACTGAAAAGACAGACAGTAGCACTGAGGTCACTGGAGATGTTTTACATCTCCAAAACTCCTATCTTTTCCAACTGATTTACTCTGAAGTTGACTGGCATTTAACTTGCTAAAGCTGAATTAACCTGGTTTTGAGGCTACTAGGATAAGCTGTGCATGGTCAAAAGAGATGACTTTACATAGCTCTTCTCATACCACAGTTGAACCACTCATTCACAGAGCCCCTCAGAAAAGAGAAATGAGTGAAGAGAAATGAAAGCTGAGAAGCAGCAGCCCTAGAGGGATCTAAATACAAACACCAGAACACATACAGGTACACACACATGTACGGGATAGTTTCGTCAGTCCTGAACACTAGGCAGACAAGTGGCAGAAGGGGAGCCTGCAAACATTTTATAAAAGCAAGGTTTGATTCAGCGAAAAAAGCCACCTTAGCGGCTACTATGATTATATCATTGCTTTGTCAAGTCTGTGCCTAGAGCAAATAACCCCTGCACTTCAAGCTTATATGATACCATAGCATAAGCTTGGAAGCTTAACAAGAAGAGAAGATGGTGATTTTATAAAGAATGACCATGGGTACAGAGATGCTACTCATATATTTATATTCCCATTACTTGTTTCTCCTCACCACACTGCTTCCCGAAAAAGAATTAAACATTACTAGAGCAAATTCATCCTCCTGAACAATTCAAGTTCTGATTTAGTAATTTATACCTACCTACCTATCTATATAAAGGCTGATCCTCTCTGTAGAGCTTTTCAAACTTCAAAATGAAGTTAGTAGTTGGCAGGTACTGTTGCTGGCAAGGCACCTAAAAGGAAGGGACACTCTAAAACAAATCACAACACTTGAGGATTTGAAACTGAAAGTGAGTGCACAGAGAATAATGACAAGATTAGATTTTCTCTAATTAAATTAGAGGCATCAACCATTCAAGTGGTTGACAGTACTTCTGTAGCAGCACTGACTTAACATTAAGCAAATGCTGATTGCATCCTGCTGAAGTAAGCCCAGGGTCGCCCTTTAAGTGTCCGTGCACTGATGTGTGGTGATAGGTCACCTTTAGCAAATGAACAAACATATTTCAAAACAATTTGAACAAAGCATACACTTTAGATTGGGGCAGTGGTCATTTGATAATCTGAATGGCTTAATCAGCAGGTGTTCCACTGAAGCACAGGAAGTTGTTTCACAGATTTAAGAGGTCAGGGGGACAGGTTCACTACGTACATATGTAGGAACAATCAAACCTGCATTCTCTCCTGTGTCTGGGGTGAGACAAGATAGTTTTGTCACCTTACTGTTGAGCTATTTATCTGATGACACACTAAAAAAAGAAACGAATAGACTTATGAATCATAAAATGATACTAATGGCAGCAGATGATGAAATTCATGACTCAAGCTACTATGATTACCATGTTCCAAATTATACTACTTGCATTTCTTTAATTTATTCCTTTGCAACTAGTTTAATTTGTAGTTATCATTAATTAAATGACAGTCATAAATGGAACTTCTAAAAGACAAAAAATGAATCATGATGTTGAGCCAAAAAGCAAATAAAAATGTCAAAAGGTTAACGTTATAAATCCCCTGAGGCGCAGTATTAAGATATTAACACGCCACGCCGCTCTATCAGTATGGTCTGGCTAGAAAATGTTTTATATTTTCAATAAACAAAGTTCAGCGTTTTGGCCCATCTGACAGCACTTACAGGTTGTTTCCTGCCACTGTGTTCTTGCAAAGGACTAAAGTGGTAACTTCTTGTAGAGTTAGGACCAGCAGGAGAAAAATACTGCAATGTATGTTCATAGCCCAGAAAATCAACCATGTCCTGGGTTGCATCAAAAGAAGCATGGCCAGCAGGTCAACGGAGATGATTCTGCCCCTCTACTCTGGTGAGAACTCACCCAGGAGCACTGCGTTCAGCTCTAGAGTTTTCAGCACAAGACGGACATGGACCTGTTGGAGCATGTCCAGAGGAGGGGCACAAAAAAGAGAGCTGGCACACCACTCCTACAAGGAAAGGCTGAGAGTGTTGCAGTTGTTCTGTCTGGAGAAGAGAAGGCTCCAAGGAGACCTTATTGCCACCTTTCAATATTTAAAGGGGGCTTTTAAGAAAGATGGGGACAGACTTTTTATAGGGCCTGTTACAATAGGACAAGGGATAATGGTTTTAAACTGAAGGAGGGTAGATTCAGACAAGATACAAGGAAGAAATTTTTTACAGTGTGGCTGGTAAAACACTGAAACAGGTTGTCCAGAGAGGTGGTAGATGCCCCATCCCTGGAAACATTCAAAGTCAGGTTGGATGGGGCTCCGAGCAATGTGATCTAGTTGAGGATGTCCCTGCTCAGTGCTGGGGAGTTGGACTAGATGACTTTTAAGGGTCCCTTCCAAATCATTCTATGATTCTACGGTAACTTGGACTGTACCCAGATGCTATAAATTCAATACGCAAATACAAGAATTGATCCTTTCACCAAAACACTTACACAAAGTTGCAGAAGAAACAGGTAGTCAGAGTAGCCAAACCTTGGACCAATGGAGAAGTTAAAAACAGATAAACAAAAGGTTCCAACTAGGTTTAAAACAAAAATGGAAGAAAAAAACCCACCAACTTTACAGAGGAAAGGTGACAGCTGGAAGAACAAATGAACAATAGCTCCACCTCTTGCTGGCAAGAGCAGAGGATAAAAATCACAGGCAGATTGATGAGCTTACAACTGCACACCCACAACATGAACATTGGCAACAACCAGCCTTCAAAAAGATGCTGGTATTGCTTTTGAGGAATCATCATTTTGACAGTTATCTTAAATTAGAAGGAAGAAAAGTTGCTATGGAACAGATCTGTATCTCCCAACAGCAGACTACAGCTTTAAACAAAGTCGGGGTGGGACATGGGGAAATATTTCTCAAATAGAAGCAGCAATTCCAGCAGCCTCCACCTGCATCTTCTGGTATCGAGGTCAGCAAGCTTTTCTTTCAGAGGATTCATCCAGCCTTCATCACAGTAGCTGGACCAAAGCATCTTTAATCTATTTGCTCCAAAGGAATTCTCCTGGTTTCTCTGCTAAGGGAGAATGAATCGATTCTGTAAACTCAGAAACTCACACACGAAGAAATCCTCCGAGTTGTGCTGGCAACGCACACTTAGCTGGTACGTGACTTTGAAGCTGCAGGCAGCTTCTTACATGTCTGTTCAGTGTTTCAGCTGGTAGGACTTGCACAGCTTGCAATTTACCACAGTTCATGCAAACACAGCATAAAAATTTGAAGTGTGCTAATTACCACTTAAAATCCTTCTGTTGAACCTCAAGACACTTGAAGAGCCTTCTACTGGGTACATAATTACTACATTCTACTTCAATAATTGTGCGTGTGTCTACTCCTGCCATGGCAGAGCAAGGTTGGGAAGCACACAATAACTTAACCCACCGCAGGGTACATAAGGCAACACTACTAAGTACTTGCATTTCACCAGTTTTCAGGTTCTGGAAGCACCACAACAGGCTGACTTTGAGAGCAACAGAGAAACTTTATTACCAGAGTAAGGACAGAACAGAAGAAAAGTTCTCAAGATGCTGGTTAAGAAAGAGAAGCTGCAGCAATGCACAGAAGACTCAGTCATGGAGAGGACATCGTAACTGTTCCCTCAGCCTCCAGAACTAACAACATGTGACCATGTACCAATGCAGGGCCACAATATGCACTTAAACAGCACAGGCATCCTAGGCCACATCTGGGAGAACAGAAAATCCAAGGCACATCTGGTAAGGGCAAAACCTGCTGTTAAGTCATCTAGAGGAATAACTTGCATCTCAAAGCCCCAAGGCTTCAAATAAGGACTTTCTCCAAAGCTGTCAAGTCTACCAGTATCCAGTATACTGATGTCACATGGTACAGCTCTGCGCTGCTAGCTCTCTTCTTCCTCAGGTCAACACCAAACTCAGTAACATCCCCACCTTCATCTTTTATTCATCTATTTGCTCTGTCTCAAATCAGTCAAGGGGGAACAGGCCACGGAGAGAAGACTCAGCAAGCTGCCCCCATCAGGACCTCTCTTCCACAGGAACTCTCTTCTCCAAGAACTCTCTTCAAACCCATCAGCTTCTTGTTGCTTCTTTCAAACTGGTAGGTTCCTGGTTGATATATCTCTAGTCTTGCCCACCACCCCAACCATGATCACCTGGGGGAAGGCAGGGCCTCACACAGGTGGGCCAGGTTCTGTCTCTGGGGCCTGAAACCACTTGGGGAACAAAACACACCGCTAGGTTGGGGCTCATCCATAGGTCAACTCCAACTCGGGGCCCACAGCCCAGGCCCCAGCACTTCAAGCTCTTGGCTCTGCTCAAACACCAGGCCACAGAGTTGAAAAAGGAGACCATAAAGCAGCCAGAAGGCTGCTAAACTGACAGATTAAACTTGTAATGCCATGCTCAGAATACCAAAACTTCTGGTCCCCACTGAGACTGTTAAGATGAGACAGAATAGATCCAGTCTGCTTGACCATGAGAACTGCAGGGAAGTTGAACAGCTCAAAGTTCACAAGTGAAGAAACGTGTATCAGAGTTCTGGCAAGCTTTTGCAGCTCTGCTGTACAGCAAGTGGAAGGGGTCTCACCCACAGGTCTTGGGCAGCTAGCCAGTGGGTGTAACAAATAAAAATCAACACCACAACTTCACACAGTAAGGGAAATCTTGGTTCTCCCCACCCATCGCTAACATACCTTGCAGCTGTAACACACAGACCACAGTAAAAAAAAGAGATAAATATTCCAATTCAAATGGTTTTAACTTATAAAGATGCTTCTACATGGTGTGATATTGATGCGCTGCAGCCCCTGAATCCAAAGCTGCCAAAAGCCAATTCCAAGTCCCGAGCCCACGTGCTTCCACACAGTGCAGCCTGTCACTAACAGAACAGAATTTGTGTCCTAACAGCAGACCTGCCCACAGCCCTACAAGGCAGTACAATCTGACAATTGTTTTCAGCCTCTCCAGCCTCAGCGTGGCTGCCATGAGAAACGCATCTTCCAAGACCACTGTCACCAGAGCAGAAGTGTTAAACACTAATGGGGTGAGCAGCTAACTACATGGAAAGATGTAGTGATGTTACTATGGATGTTAGAATGGGCATGAAGAGTCAGTGAACAGAACAGCAGGAGTCTCCAGAAGTGATGGAGGTACAGCATTCAGAAAGGAGTAGTTCCCACAACTCCACCCAAGCCACGGAAATAAGAAATGTTAATGTTCTCCTAATCTGCTGAAAGAATTCCTCTTCTCAAAGAAAACCAGCCCTATCCCAGGTCTGCAGGCTAGGTTAGGTAGAGCCAGAGGAAGTGGTTGTTTACAGGTGCTCAAACAAAGCATCTCCTCTTAGGTGGCTTTGTTACCATATCTACAGTCTAGAAGGCAATTATGGTAGATGACTTGGGTATCACCACCTGAGAAAAACCTAAGACTGTTACCAACACACAACTGGTGGACACCAAGGTGAGGAGTGGAGAGAGAACACAAATCTGAAAAAGCAACAAAGGTAACAGTCCTCATGAAAGGAACCTGTCAGCACAAAGACCTGGAACTGCAGGCTTAGTTACCATTAAAGGTCATAAGAAGATACAAATGTCTTGGGCCCATCACAGCAACTGAACTCCTTATTTCCCAGCAAAGCAATAATAAGCCTCTGAAGGTTCCCCACTGACCTGGTCTGTGCAAGGACACTGCTCAAAACTGCAGAATGCTGATACCAAGGAAGAGGGAAGTTAAGTTTCATTTGGACTTCTCAGAAGCAGCAGCAAGAGAGTTAAGGAGAGAGAATGTTCCTACAGGATCATTTCAACCTCCCATCTCTATCCTTCAAGTACCCATCTTCTAGCCAGAAGAGATGAAGTTGAAGAAGGTGTGTCTCAAACTAAACAGCAGGCAGCCCATTACCATGAATTAGACAATATTCAGCTTTGGCAGGATAGCTGTGCAACATGATCCCAGATGAACCTATTTTTTTAAGGCCTTCAGCAAGTAAGAAATGAAAAGAAAGCTACAGCTACAAAATTACTATAGAAAAGGTCAAAGTAGAAACAAAAAGAACCGGTGACACTAAGCCTGTAAAATTCAAATGGAAAGGCTGTCTCATATCCTGACACTCACATGTAACAAAAGGTTTCAGAAATTTTATCACAGGTTTCAATAAATAAATAAATAGATAAGTAAAATCTAGCTGGTGCTAGGTTCCACATGTAAAAATTGTATTACTTACAGCTGATGAAGAGATTTGGAAGAGACTGCAGGTTTTTTTAATCAAGGATACATAGAGACGTCTGGTTTCAGAAAATTTAAAGAATATTAGCCATCTGAGGATTTAAGTAGTACACTTTAGGTTGCATGGACCCTGGAGCAGGAAAGCTGGGCAAAAATTTATTCTAATACATATGATAGCACAACACAAACTATCATGTTAGTCTTCTAACTCTATTCAGTGTTTAATTAAAGGTAGTCTTTTATTAACAATGAAAGACTGCAATCAGTATTTGGATAACATCCCACAGAACTGCTAAACTGTTTATTTTCATTGACAAAAACCAAGGGATTATTCTGTGATTTCTGTAATGAGAATATTCATCACACTAACCAAAAATTCTACATAAAAAATTTTTAACAAAGGTATCATTGGTTACATACACATTAGAGAAATTAAAAAATCATTATCACTTAATGAAAAAATGATGAAACATCTTACATGCTATTCCATATAAAATAGCTAATTGGTTTAAGGATGGAAAACCAACTCTAATATCAGAGGTGGACCTGCCAGGGTGGTATCTTCTATCCACTGTGGACTGTGTTATTGTACCTGAGGGCTCTCCAGTTCCCCTGATGCTACTCCTTGCCCATTACATACTGCATTTTTACATTCTTCATCTAACAACATGCAGCTTCAGTAATCCCTCTACAAAATACTAGCCTGTCAACAGTGTTGTCCAAGAGCAGCACCCAGAGGCTAAATATACTGCTACAGCAACTACACATTTTGATCAGTCTGAGGAAAACCTTCATAAAGATAAGCAATGATTTCCTGTAAAAATAAAGATCTGACAAAACTCTTTCGATACTAACATTAACAGCAAAGTGTTAGAGGCAAACAAACCTGCTCATGAAAATCACACCTTTATAGTTATTGCAAACAGTATTTAAGAACAGATGATATATATACACACTTCCGTAGAGCAAATAAGCAGTAGTTTTTGCATATGTGTGTGTATAGTATTTTGGTTGTCAGCAGCACTGCAAAGGACCAACTAGAAGGTTGCCTGCTCTCTGGAAAGCTAACTCCCTTTTTCAAATGCAGAAACACAGAGGAGAGGCAGGCTGCTCTCCATTTTCTTTACTAGTTGTCAAGGCAGTACTTCTTTTTACTTTGAAGGCAGTTGCTGTAGGAACAACTTGCCTATACAATCACAAAAAACTTCGAGCAAAAAGGTAACAGCCTAGAGCATCTTTAAAAGGAACATGTTACCTGGAACCATAGCAAAGAGAGAGAAAACTGAATACAAAATCAAGTCACTACAGCTCATCTTAAAGACCTCTGGCATTGAACAAGACTATTCTCTGTAAATTTAAGGTCTAACTAAAGGACAATGAAAAAGGTTGATAAACTAAGAACACAACCAGTAACACCACACATACCTCTGAACACCTCTTTAGAGTAAAACGTACTTAGAAAACACAGCAAAGATTGTGTAATCACAAAACATGACTGCACCTACCAAACCTTTTATATGTTCAGATTTTGGATCAGGACAATGATTTGAAAACCAAACAAAACCAGAAGTCGCTCAGTCAAACACTTGATAGGAAAGTCCCTCAACTATTGAGCAGGGTTTGCTCCACTCTCCTCAGTTAACTGCATTATTTTTTCATCTGTCGTCTCAGAACCATGTTCTTCACGTGGTTGTGGTGAAACTGGAATCACACCATCTACACTGAAGCAATCATCCCTCAGCACCTGCTCAGCTGTCAGTCGGTCACAGCAGAACAAATTCAGGAGAAGAGATTTAACTTTATCATCCTACAAAGAGAGGGAGAAGGATTTCCTCAGTAAGCAAACCAAACTTGATTACAAATATCAACCAACTACTTGATGAACACACCTCGGAAGTGCTTATGGCCCAAAGCCCTCACAAAAGGTTGCACTATAGCATTCCTAAGGGTCAGCAACACTTGACAGGTACAGTGCTTATTCACAATAAAACAAAAGCAAGTGTTCAGCACCAGGTCAGTCAGCATGGTGTCAACAGATTTCACAGAAGAGTGTGAGTAGTTATATTTTAAAATATCAATTCACTGAACTACTATTAAATTAGAGAAATACCGAAGTTGGTGTTTCTACTGAGAAGGAACAGAAAAGCTGCCATTCACCTTCTACAACTTCATCTTTTACCTTTTGTCGTATTGTTTTATCTCTCTACAAGAGCACAGGGAAGAAAAAGAAAACCAAAGTAATGGGCTGTAAATCAACAGCAGCTATTTTGCTATTAACCCATCACTTACACTTAGGCTCTTTGGGTTTACTGGAAGGGATTACATGCCTAATGTGCTAATGCTTCGCACATTAACGGTGCTAGACCCTCTACACAAAACATAAAACCACAGCAGCTACACATACACATAAACATCAACTGTTGAGGGAAGAAGAGCACACACTGAATTTGGACAAGGGGACTGCAAGAAGGACAATCTCAAGTACTGATTTGGAGATCTAGATTATCAAAACTCAATGGAACAGAATCCTTCCACAAGAAGGCTTGCTTGTTCAGTCTCCAAGCCAGCAACACCTCTCTGGCCAGGGTGAATAAAACAGCTAAGCACAAGATACCTCTAACACCTCTCAACATCCCCATTTCACCCAGACAGAAGAATCAGTGATGCAAAGGAATGTGCACAAGTAGTCAGAAACCTGAAGAGAGATACAAGCAGACAATTTCCAACTCTCCACTAATTATCAGAGCATCTCTGGAGAATCAGCCACTCCCCAAATAATCTGAAATCTGGGTGAATAGATGAGAAACTAAAGCTGTTGATCTTAACAGGCATAAAGAATTGTTAAAACCTTACAAAACATTTAAAATGTTCAATGTAAAATCTCTAGGTAAGAAGATCCAAACATGTGCAATTAAATACTGAAGTGAACCATGACTACACACTTCCTCTGTAAAATTAAGTCTGAACATTTCAAGAGCTTGAAAAGCTCTGTACTTGTAAATTTACATTTAATGATACTATCAAATGTCTGTCAACAACATATATCCCCTTCTCACCATCTTCTCGCATTAAAGAAACTGAAAATTGATTCCACAAGGAATATTGCTGTGGGACATTTCATCATGTTTACACCATTTCATTGTGTTTGCTCTTAGTTACTTTTTTTTTTTTTTTTAAGACACACAAAACTGGATGCTAAAACACTGTGAACATTGAAGCCTGGCATGGCTAAATGAGTGGCTACAAGATCTTATCTCTAAACTTTGCTTTTCAAGAGTCACTTAACATTAATATCCCTGTTTTAAAGCTCAACATTATTTTCCGTGGCAATGTTACATTTGCTGAAAACAACAAAAATTTTACTAGTTGCAACTGTTCAATTCCTCTGGGCACAAGACCAAGATGGAAGTGAAATTACCAGCCTGTTGAGAGCCTGCAGAGGGGCATGGAGATTAATTCTGAATAAGCTGATTACAGATAAAGCACTTTAAAGCAAAATAGATTTTC
>VYZX01009795.1:287865-301482 GCA_013401335.1 Brachypteracias leptosomus | reverse complement strand
TTTCCCCAAGAACTGGGACAAGGATTAACAGCCAGAGGTCTAAAAGATTCCCCAAGACACAGCTGAAAGGTATTTATTTAGTATTACATTTCCTAGTAAAACTCTCATGTGTGTTCCTGAGCACTGCAGGCAGCATAGATTGCTTTCCAGCCAACTCTGGTGGTTGGTGCACGTGTATGCACACGCATCCAGGATGAATCCTTAAATACTGCCAACAATGATATATTGATTAGGATAGCATCACCTGAAAAGGTCAAAATCAAATGCTGCTTCTTTTCATCAGGGGGAAAAAAGTTAAAGAAATTTGTTTCTGTTAAAAGCTGTACAATGAATTAATCCCTACTAAGAATGCTAATGGCTAAATTCATTAACTGTCTTTGAGAAAAAGGTATCTCTTTGCACCTCAGAAGATACCTGCTACAGAAGAACACAAAAGCACAATACCCTGAAACTGGCTATTTAAACTGATTTGCAAACTTCAGACCTTATTTGTAAAACATCATCATAGCAGAAGTTTTATGGAAAACTGAAGTGAGCGAACTCCTATTTTTAATGTCCCAAGAAATCTTTACTACTTCCTTGAACAATTAAGTTTCTCTTACTCATGAGAGAAAGTTTGGGTTTTCAGTACCTAGGGATTATCATACATAATCCTGAATGACGCACTGGGCAAGCAGTTCTGTACAAGTTGTGGAATACATTTAAAACCTCCTAGTTAGCCCTAACGGTGAATCATGAAATACTGAATCTTCTTTCCTATAGTACTGTATGTTTCATGAGTTACACTCAAATTTTACTAAGAAACCAAGCAACTAGAATGAGTGATAAGAAACACTATTTATAGGATCACCTCCCTACCCAAATGCTGCATGTTTTATTCTTTTATTTTCCATGGTGGTGTCACACTGGAAATAATTTTGCAGAGGCATTTGGTAGACAGTCCTGTGCTCTAGCAGCAATGCTTTCACCACTGGAGAAAGTTATTAGAAGACATAATGTAGAAAGTAAGAATCATCTAATAAATAAGATTATTTATAGTACTCTGTTAGGCAGTTTTACACAAGCTACCCTGCCTGGACACTGGAACCACTACAGCTGTGTTAGCCTGGTGGTGCGTCATGACAGTTTCTTAACCTAACCACAGTAAACGGGATACACTAAGATCATAATGAACACAACTCCAGTAATCTAGCCCCATGCTTTATCTCCACAAATGATTAATACACAAGTATAACCAATAAAGAGGGATTTATTATTTGGCTTTTTCTCTTGACAAAATAACCCAAATTTATCTGACCAACAGCAACTTCGCTGCCTTGTTTTCTACTTTTCCAAGTGTTTTTCTACTTTTCTGGAAGATATGGAGAATAATCTCTAACTCTTCCCTATATTCCTTAGAAAATTCTACCCACTACCTAAGACTTCACTTGAAAGCTAAAGAGAGTCAATTGCTTGCAGGTTTTTTAATAACAGCTTAAGGCTTGATTTAAGGAGTTTCATAGCCCTCTCAAATCTAGATGAAATAGTAAGCTCCCATTTAAAGTAAGATCAACAGAATTAAGCATGATATGAGAAGGAGTCCATACAGATTAAAAAACACAAGGGCAATCCACTCAAGAGAGATGGGAGGAACACAGGACGAGAACAAAGCAGTCAGTTAACTACACAGGCAGAGGTACAGCAAAAAGTATGAAGCAGAAACTAGTCTGGGAAGGCTAATGATTTGAAAAAGATCCATACGTTTCCCAGTGTATTTCCTTAAACTATATATGGTGGCATGTCTTTTGTTATTCTAACTTCTATAAGGAGCAAAAGGAATCATCTGCAGCAAAGGCAGAAGAGGTTGAAAGCAGGCAAGAAAAAAGGTCTTAACTCCTGGCCAGAAGGTTGAAAGCTGGGCAAGAGAGTTGCACAAGAAAATAAACCCAAGGAAAGACAAGTGCTCAGGTAAGTAAGGCACACAGAGAGAAGGCCATAAAATTATCTGCTTATGATTAACATCCAAGAGATCAGTAAGCTAGCAAAGGGACAACTTCAAAGCTGAAGACCTAAGTTTGGAAATATGAAGGCACATAGGTCTATTTTTTATTCTCAAAAAGTCACTGAGACACTGGACAAGGATAAGCTTCAAAAAAGGAATTGAAAAGAGTTCAAGGTGACAACAGTTGCTGGCACACAGTAGACAAACAGTTGAGAGTAGAAAGAATGAAAGCAACAACACAAATCTGTATCATGCAGGGTCTACTTGTATCTGTGCATTTGTTTCAGAGGCATAGGAAAGTCTGTTTCACACGCGAAAAAAAAAAACCAAACCAAAGAATAAAGGGCACAATACACTTTTACAACTACATTTAAGTGATTAAAATGGAATTTGCCTGTGCAGTCATTATGTAGGAAGACAGATGAACAAAGTCAACGTCCCTGACTTCGAAAAGGATAGGTTACTAATTCAAATACCTCCTCTGAGGTTGAACCTCAGGGACTTATTCCTCAAGTCTGTGACTTGGTGTCATTCAGTTAATAGCTGTCTGTGAAGAAGTTGTTCCTCCTGAGGTCAGAGTTAAATATTAAGAAAACTCTAGGGTTTTCAACCTTCTCGAACATCATTTTGTGCATGCTACTTAAAATTAGCCAAACAGTGAATTAAGAACGTTTTCTCAACCCAGCACTTACAATGAAATAAAATCAATCAACCACTTCTGAATGAGAGCAGTCTAATCTTCCTCATCTGACAATAACATACCATGACAAGCACATCCACCTCAGGTGTTCCATCTTCTTTTATGCCAAACTCCTGGTTTTGAACACAAAGCTGTAAATGAAAAGATACATAATGCATAACACTGGGAGGGTTTTTTCCACTTGAGTTTAACAAAACCAAACATCAGTCAAGGAGAATCCAGGTTGCAAGTGAAAATGGATTGCTATGGGAAAATGGCAGGGAGAGGCTGTTTTCCTAATTTCACTTGAAGGAGGTGTCAGAAGAATACCAATCTTGCTGCATCCCAGACACTATCTTCAAGTAGAGCCAGCTCTTTGTTTCTTAACTATTTCTTTTTTGCTCACCTCTACTTGCAAAAACCTTTTTTCTGGAACAGATGAAGATCTGAACAGTAGTAGTTTTGAAAGCATTCTAACTAAACTGTATCACATTAATAATAAACATCTATGATATTAAGTTACGCTGTAATTCATATATTTCAATAGAAAAAATTCTTAATTGTAAGCAACCACTTCCTAAATTCGGAATTGTTTTTATTCATAATGAAGAATGACTTTTATATGAACCAGCCTCAGCTCCTCAGGTAACGGACAGTGGCTACCTATCGACTTGCAGTTTACATCTCTGTTAGAAGGGTTTTTAAGATGTAAGGCGCAGAAGGGACTACTGAAGCCATCACTGTGCAGCTGATGGAGCTGCCAGTGCTCCCCAGTAAGACTCCCATGTACCTGGGGCTCCAACAGGTACTCAAGTGAGCCAGCTCCAGTGTATCAAGCACTCACTTGTAATCACTGCCTGGGAACATCAGCACTTGCTGGGTAGCTTGTGGCTTTTCAAGTCCGAGAGATTTGAACCTTTTCCATTCAGAACACACAACACTGATGCAACAATACAGTGCCAGAAGACAAAAAGGAGATGGAGTTGATGCTGTGCAACATACTGTCTAACACAGGAAAGTAGATTGCTTTCTTCTCCCTGGCATAACACACTCTAAGGAAGAAGACACCTATCTAAGCACTGCTGACGACAATAGAACATGTGACAGTACCATCCTTGCCTACATCTTCCCTCTCTTGATTTGGATAACTTCTCAGGGGCAATGTCACAAAAAAAGAAGAAAAAAGGCTCACAAGGAATGAATAGGATGTGCAGTAAGAACCGAACAAAAAGCATAAATTGTTCATATTACTATACAAATTACACTGCGTATTTTACAGAAAAATGCACCATCTTCTGCCCATAACTGAAACTCCCCTTTATTGAAAATATGAACACCTCAAAGCAGAAGTTAGAGATAACATTTATTGCTCTTTATAAGCCTGCTACATTTCCATAATATTTCTAGGAACTCTCTCCCAAGCCATAACATACCCAGAACAGAAGGCAGCCATAAGCATACATGTCAGAGGCTGGAGAAGGTGGCTGTCCCATTTTCAGTTCAGGAGAAACTAAGCTCAAGGTACTGACAACCATCGTGTTTGCAGCAGCTCGTTGCTCCTATGGGGGGAAAAATTGTACCCGTAATTTCAAGCACAACCAACAGCACATTAAAGCAGATGTATCTCCCTCTGTGTTTTAACATAATCACACAACTTTACCATAGAGTTCTGTGCTGACCCAGATTGAAATGTAAAATCCTTCTTTACTGATCAAAAAGTGGTGTGTAAAGGAATAAAGAGATAACATCATACATCCATAATCTGTAACTGTAATAGAAGAATAGGCATGGTGGATTTTTCTCCATACTAGAACTATTAAAGCTCATAAGGTGGTAAAGAATACAAATTGCAAAACTTCTCTAATAAGGAAAAAAAAAAAATCATTAATATTAAAAGACAAGTTCTACAAAATAGTGCCAAATCAGTTCTAAAGTTCAATTCTGCCAGCTTTCCTATTTTTTTCTTCTCTGCCTTTCTGATCTTCACCTGAAACTAGCTGCTTCCTCCCTCCTGGTTTCCAGCATATTTTAGGACTGCCTACTGTACTGTCAAAATAAAAGCTGGACCCTGAGTTCCTACCTCCCTCTCTGTGACAGCAGCCAGCACCAGCTACAGGCAGACTGGAAAAGGCTAGTCTCCAGATTGCCAGGACTACTCAGTAACACATCAGTTACCAGCTCCACTCATGCTTTTGAGATCATGCAGAAAGTACAAGCACTGAGCAGCACTGACACCCCTATGGAGAAGGCACAAACTGGACCCAAGCTGTGAACCATGGGTGGAGCTTTCCTGCTCTATCACACATCAGCTGCTCTTCTCCACAGAGATCACACCTGCAGGGAGGAGTAAAGAGAGGGATACTCTTCCTCAGCTCCTGCAATTTTTGCAATGACACCATCTGTACTGAGCACGACCTTTCAGAAAATTCAGCTGTCCAAAATTTTTAAAGCATCTTTCTTTAGCATGTTAAAAATTAACATTTATTCAAGGGAATCACCCCTTGCTGTCCAAAGTTTTGACACTCTTCATAAAATTAACAGGTAATGCATTTCCAAAGCAGAAAAAAGGGTTCTCAGTGAAACGTACTTTTATTTATGCTTACAAATATAATGACATATTATTACAATATATATTATTATTAAAATTAAGTAAGCAGGAAGCAGACCTCTAGCACAAAAACCATTTCAGCTCGAATAACTTGAGTTTAGAAAAATCGAAAGGTGACTACAGAACAAACACCATCATTGAGACTTTACTGTCTAAACACAAGGGATAGTAAAATAACGGCTTCTGTTTCTAAAGAATTAGATTTTCCTCACAAACAACTATGAAATTCTTTACTACAGAAACCAAAGACTAAATCAGAAATACATACAAATACAGGTATGTGTAGGCAACACGTAAAATCCTGTTAATTTATCAAATACTGTGACAGATTAGCTAGAACCCCATTAGCTATCAAACAGAAAGGCAAAGACTTCATACGAGCTTGAGCAGACCTTCTTCAAACATGAGTTCTTACTCTCACCTCTGATGGTTCTGATTACCATTAAATATAAGACAGTCAACAAACAACTACTGCAACTTCTCTGTTCCGCTGTTTTGCACACCCAGAGCCCACACTCAGTAATTCTTTTGTTCCCCTGAAAGATTAGATTGTGTTTACACAAATTTCAACAAGATTCAAAGTGCCCAACCCTATTCAGAATATTAAGTGGAAGTCTCACTGCTAAGCACATTTAAACTGCAAACACTTGTCCATTTTGATATGTAATTCTGATTATAAATCACTAAAGGATTTTATCTTTTTTTACCTCTGATTTTGTGAAATCAAAGTCTCCAACGATTCCTTGGTTTCGATTCACAGCGAAAACATTATTTCCATGCAGAGATCCATGTACTATATTAGCTCCATGCAATGTTTGTAGTCCTTGGGCCACTCCTTTCATCACTTTTAATGCCTCCTAATGATTTGAGTGTGTATTAACAAAGACAGATATGGAAAAAACAAAGTACAGTATCAACTACGTTTCTATCCAGAATGAAAACTCTTTTGGTAAGGTTTGTACACATTCAAAGTTCATGCCAATTTTGTTTTATGGAGTATGGATTAATTCCCAATAGGGTTATTATGACTTGCGCAGCTAGGCAGAAAAACAAAACAAAAAAAACACACCCCGAAAACTGCAGTCGCTGATTAACAAGTCATGAACATGAAAAAATATGAGCAGAAGTAAAAAAAAAAAAGACCCCCCCAAAAAACTATGTAACTTGGACCTTTAGAAGTAGATTCAAGTCATCAAACAGAACTAGAGAAACTAGAGAACTAGAGAAAAGACTGTATTGGCATCCAACTCCCGCTTCCTGGAGAGTGGATGACTATCCAAACTGCCCGTACACTCTGTGAGGAGGAGGGAAAGGGAGGGGGATGAAGTGGAAAAGAGAACAAAAAAAAAAAAGAAAATTACACACATAGGAGTCTAAAGCTTCAATACAGAAATTTCTGCCCCTGAACTTTTAACATGTTCAACTCCAGTACTTTTAAAATCAACTAGTAATACAGCTGAGGCATTAACTTCAATAAAAGAAAAAGACTGCATCCAATCAAAATCTCTTTTAAAAAGTGATTCTGCCTGACCAGATCCTAAGAATGCCACTCAAGCTATCCTGTGCAACTTTCTGCAGTCAGTCTCAGCCACCAAAGGAAGTACATTGGTGAAACACCATCAGCAGCTTAAGATACAGCAAAACAGTTAAGAGTTCAGTTCAAAAACATACAAAATAAAATGCCAATAGTCTTAAGTAGTTGTACTTACTTGTGAAGTTAAAGGTGTATCAGCCTGTAAAGCTTCCAGACTTGCTCCTGGGTAGTATGGGACCATTAAATATACCAAAGGATCAGACTTCAACAACAAAAAGAAAAGGAAAAATAGATGGTTTCAAATATCCAGAATATTGGGAATCTTAACACGCACTGGATGTGTGATAAATCAATTTACTAAGTTTACTAAGTTGACGGTTTAAACTCAGAAAGGAAATATTTTTCAGATTCAACGCTCCAACTTAAAAATTGTAAAGTTTCCAGGTTGAACTGCAAGTCTTTCAGCTTAAACCAGAAACCAAAGTTCATCAATTTGAATCTTGCCTTGCAGAAAAGAAGGAATAACAGTTGTAATAATCCAGATTTCTCCTTCTGTTGATCCCAGGCTCTGTAATACTTGGCAACTCTTTCCATGACTTTGGCTTCTGAGTTTACATCTATAGAGTAGCCCTTAAAAAAACCAAACATATCCAAGCTATTACTCCTAATTCCTGTAACATTATTGCACTAAACTTTTTATTAATTATTAAAGAAATGCATATTGTTAGGTGCCATTAACTTCCTCTTCTACTTAACACAAAACTCAATTACAACTGTCCTAGACTGTTTTCATATTTTCTTATTAGCTCTTGGAAAGTTGCAGCAACAAAATGGACTCTCTTATTTGAGATTTAAATAAGCCAAGTTAAAGGCAAGAAGCATATTTACAACTATGCCTCTCGTAACACGACAACCCTGGTTTCCCAATTGCTAGTAAACTGGTAAAAAAGCAGAGTAAAGGAAAAGCAGCAGTTCCTGAAATTTCTCAGTGAAATCATCTGGAAGACAAACCAGCATCTGCAAAAAGAGGCAAGAGTAATGAACAGGGTCAAAGGTCCACCAGATGCCAGAAAGAACAGACAATACAGAGGAAGCACTGTTCATACAGCACTACTCAAAAGAAGTTACAAAAAAAAATAAAAATCAGTAAGCAACACGGAAACAATCCAGAAGAAAAACAATGCTTTGTGTTCTACATACCCCAACAAAAAATCTGCCGTCAGAAAAGGGCTGTTAAACACAGGGATATGAAGGGAACAGCAGAGTTCATTCCGAATCAGCACGTTAATAAGGCAAGGCCTCACCTGCAGCACTAACTGAAAGCCAGTGCTAACGTTACCTTTAAAAGAACCTTCTGGCCCTGAATTTCTGAGCACAGTAAAGGTCGCTTCGTGCTCAGCTCCTTCTTGGGCTCAGCATCCAAAAGGTCTCGCTCCAGGCTGCATGTCAGCAGTCCGCCGGAATTCTGAAGCACAGGTATCCAGGGTAAGCACATGGCATTTAACAGTTGGTAACATTCAGAGCCTTCACTACCTCTTCTCTTCGTCAATCAACTTAGCAAAGCACAAAATCAGTCGAGACGTGTCAAAAAGTTACAGCATCTGTTACCAAGAGGCTGGCCATGATGAGGCAGCTAATGAAAGTCATTCCTTGAACATCCAGAAGAGGGGGAGAAGGAACACCACAACAAACAATGCTCAGGGTGTGCATCCTCCAGATGGACAGAGACTGTGCAGAGCACTGATGGTGCAGAGCCTTGATAGTGCCCAAAACTAACTGACATCGCATTCAAACACAATTTCCACTTACCATATAGTTCAGAATTCCTGTCTCTGGATAGAGAAGCGGTAACTCAGGGAACAATTTCTGTACCAAACATGCAAGCTTCTCCTAAATGAAGGAAACAAGGCCCACAGCTTCAGATCACTAGTTTCTGACATATATAAATATACACTGACATTTGCAATGTATACCCAGGGCAGTCAAACATACATTGACCATGACTGTACCTCCTTCAACAACATCATTCAAAGTAACACCGCCATTTGCTTTAAAAAAAACAAAACCAAAAACAAACACAAACCAAAACCAAAACAAACCAACTAACCCACAACACACACAGACACATATATGTGAATACAGAAGTTCAACATGGACACATTTTCTTAATTTCTTGAGGGTGGGTCGTGTTAAGACCCTAAACAGCTCATCTGCTACCATGGAAAACATTTCACCTTTTCTACAAGAGGCTTTAGTAAGCCTGAACAATGGAAAACAACTTCACTATGGGTAGTGAAGGAAGACAGAAATCAAGTAGTAACACAGACCAGCATCTCATGCATATCCAGACTTCACACAGTTGTACTACTACAAGGTAACTACTGCACAGAAATGGTATGTCTGCAGAGGTAAGTATATCACCATCACAACTTCAGGTGCCCTTCTACTCGCTCACAAAGCAATGGTTTCCCATTCTTCCCTCCATACAGAGGACACAGAGAAAGGGTGATCTTCACTTCAGGATAGAAGCCTGTTTTAACCTAGTCATAAGGAAACAGTTCCCCTTCTTTCAGGAAATACAGTTTTCTTCAGAAACTGAGCTTCCACTTTCACCTACAGCCCTTCTGGGTTGAAAACTTCATCCCCTTACAGAGGGCAAAAGCAGAGGGAAGGCCTGAAGAAAGTATGTTCCAACAGAGATAAAAATCGATCAGTGTCCATGCCTTCTCCCACAGGTTTCACCAAAAAAGGGCCATCTTAACACTGAACACTATAAAATATCGCATTTTTTATTTTACCCAAAGCACATATTAAAGCAATTGAAATGCAGATGTTCCTCATACAGGTTTTAGTTGCCTAAGTAGTTCAATACTTACATACTCTTCTTGTTCCTTGGATATTTCCTGAAGAACTCTATTTCGCAGATCAGTGATTTCCTCTTTTATTCTTGTCATTTCAAACTCATTGTAATCATCAGACTGCATTAGGAATAACTAAGTTAGTGTATAATTTTCATTCTGCTATTATACCAAATAATGGTAACCTACTATATCGGGATTAAAAAACAGCTTCCATATCACAGTTCTGGAGTTGAATGTATTCTCAAATCCGTATTTCAATCAGTCTCCTTCCTGGAAACCCAAGAGAATCTCTTAAAACTTAAATAAAGGGAACACCTTTCTCAATGATTATGTGACAGAACAAATGTTCTAGCTCATTGCCCACTTGTTTCCTAAGTCAGAGAGCTTCTTTTTCTAATTAGCTGATCACACTTAATCATAACAGCAATGTCATTTACCTACCAGCAACTCCGGGTTCCATAACTCATTCACATTTTTCTCCCATAAGCAGACATTTTCTGCAAGTCACTTCATTACTCAAGAACCCTTTTCCCAATGGATTTCATTAGTGTGTCTCATTTTAAATTCCTCTTGGAAGTTTACTCCCCCTTTAGAATGCTTACAGAGAGACATATGCAGGTTCTTTTTTTCCTTAAGCATCATCAGATTAATTAATATGCAATTGTAAAAAACAGCACTGAAGCTGACATAATATTTATATTCTTTGGACTGCTCTGAGGGGTAGTGAGGAACCCTGACAATTGGAACAGACACTGACTTTCATCACCAAAGGGGTGGTACATGCATTATTAAATTAAAAACTTAAAGCAATCACTCAACTAGCACAGTAAAATGATGGATAAAACTGTTCATGCTGTGAATAGTAATCATCACCAGAGAGACTCAGTTAACAGCACAGTGCCATGGCTAGGGAATGAAATGGAGAAGTGGCTATGTACTGATTTTTTTTTTGTCTCTAAGCCATTCAGGTTTGGTCTCAGGGGCCTGTAAAACTTCCACAATTAAAGGCAAAATTCAGGTCTGAAAACACAAGCTGTTCTATATAGTTACCACTTAGTTGGAATAAGCAAAAATAATGTTGCTAAACCAATTTACAAAAACAGACAAAAACAACACTGTAACATTTTCATACTTCTTCAAAGTTCTTCTTTTCAACCAGCTTCCACCTTAACTGGGCTTTTAAGCTTTTCACAGTTTTCTTAACTGATAATAAGTTGCTAATATTGGGTCTTCTATTCAGCCATTCTTCAGAATTTTTTTTGAACTAGAAGGAAAAGAAAAAAAAAGAAGAAAAAAACCCATCAGAATGTGTTTGCGCATTCTATTTTATATGCTTTAGTCCAATGAATTAGAGAAACTGCTTGAAGCCTATTTTAATTCAGCTTTGAATTCTTAAGCTTTATCCCAGCCAATCTGTCATCACTAATATACTCCTAGAATTCTCTTGTAAAATGGTAAGAGGACAACTTTGAAAAAGAAATTATGCCAGAAAGGGTTATGAGCATACATCAGCATGACAGAAATAAATAAGGCATAAACTCACCTCAACGCTGGCCAAGTATCTGTTCTGTATGAGATCAATAATACTTTGCTCCTGACAAACTTTATGCATAACTCTATTGTAAACACTTGTAATTATTTCTTTCTCTGCTTCATCATGCCCCTGGATTGAATCACACAGAGGGAGATTAGAGATTGAGGTCATTCTTTAAGATGCAAAACCTTTACTGAGAAATTCCATTGCTAATGGAAAAAAATAGCTTATAAGATTTTTCTCTTATTCAAGACTTGCAAGTTAGCGAGTCTAAGTGTCTAATAGTTTCAATAGAATAAAACTGATTGGCACTTCTATGCATAAGTCCAATTTCATATTCCACATGCTATGCAAGACATTTTTTAACGATAGCACAATTAAATAGGTATGAAGCATTAAAGCATGGAACCTCTAAAAGAGAGACACCGGTTCCATCACAGCAGTCACAAGCAGACTAAACCACTGGTTTACTCTTAGTATGATGCTACGTGAAAGGACAGGTTCAACTATTGCCGACATGACCATTCTCTGGCAGAGTAGAGAGTCTTGTTGCAGAGACAATGCAAGTACCTTAAAAAGTTAGCAGAAGATAATGGAGGAAACACTTATCAGAAAAGGCAAGTAACTGGGAAAAAGGCACAGAAAAAGATGACCGATAAGGTAAGAGCACTTGTCTCATGTAAATGAGAGTGATTAAAACCTATTCATTTCTTAAGACTGGAAAAAGTACATTTATCCACACACATGCACCCAGGGAGGCAATCCCATTATTCTAAATAGAAACTTACTTCTCATCACCTGTATTTTCAACACAAGCACCAAAACTCAGTACGGCTCAAAAAAAGCTTCTCTGCACACAGAGAGTAAAGAATGAGTTTTCCCAGGATTTCTTAGTTAAGACAGTCATACATGCAGCTAAATTCCTATAATCCAAAGCTGTCCTCTGTCTGTTGCCTGGAAAACACATCCTCTTCTCTCTGGGGAGCAACCTGGGTGACTTTCTATCACATTTCCATTAAAAAAAAAAAAAAAAGATGCTGCCTTGTAGTGAATAAACTCATCAGATATATTAAGAGCAGGTTTAAATTGAAATCAAAGATGTATAAAATATATAGAATTCGTGACACAGTAGGCATGACTAGAACTTACATTTAAGTCAGTATTCAGTTCTTCACAAATAGCAAACTCGACCTTTTTGAGAATTTCATCTGCATTGCCAACCATTTCCTCTAAATCTGAAGATGTTTCTGACATCAGGTCAAAACACTTCAAAGAAGAGGGGGAAAAAAAAAGTCAACCTTGCAATTGAAAGTAAGAAGTTAGAAAGCAGACAGCAAAAACAAACAAGAAATACAGAAGTTAGTACTACTGGAAATCTCATCAGGATTTGTCAGATCTTACCCTTAACTGCCTCACACTTGAGTGATATAAGGACTTCTAGAACTAACAAGAGTTAAGATTAACCATGCAAGAAGAAAGTTGATTCTTGCCTTGATTGGGTTTTATTTTCCTAATCTCATTTTTATTTTTACCAAAAATGTAACTGTAGGAGAATCCAAATTCTTCTCCTATTGAGTTTCATGTCAAAAATCCATGGTGTGCTGCCCACATGGTGACACATAAGATGCTCAATATGGAAGTTTCACTGTTGAGTGGGCTTTCCATTCCTATATAATACTACCTATGATAAGGACGCATCCTGGGATTTATTTCACCATTTATCAAGTGTGAAATAAGGTTAAAAATTTCACAAGGAAACCCTTGTGTTTTCATAGAAGTAAGAAATAACTTAAAGATGCAGGATACAGAAGGTGACAGGGAAAAATTAGTAAGATCAACACTCAGTATAACTATAAGCTGTTTCCAACAAAGTTTTGTTATTCATATCTGCAGAAGTAAAGATCTTACACTGACAACTAGAACTAAAATGAAAATACAGTCCTGTACCTAACAGGCAGGACACTGTCATAACAGAAACCTGCAAACTCCACCTTGTTCATTTACCTATCAAACATGTGTATCCTGCTAAACGAACTGAAAATATATTATTGCTTTGACCTTAAGTGAACTAAATCAAAAAACTTTTAACAGTGCAAGTGCAAACAGTGAGTTGTTCCCCAAAGCCTGGAGCTGCACACTGGAAAGGAGCTGTCTAGTCTCTGAAAACGTCCTTGTCTGTCGCTGACCTGTGTCCTATTGCAGATTCTGATAGATGCTACACAGGATTCATTTGGATTCAGAAAGACAGGAAGAGTAGTAACTATTTAAAATAAGGGGAGAGGAAACTCTTCAAAGAAGCATTTCCTCTACACAACTTCTCACACCATTTTTTAAGAAGGAGCTAGAAGCTAAACTGCAACAGAATAATTGCATACCAAAAGCTGAAATTATTAGGATGGATAAATGAAAATTTCTTCCTC
>VYZX01009795.1:246251-279078 GCA_013401335.1 Brachypteracias leptosomus | reverse complement strand
AAAAAAAAAAAAAAACACCACATAATTCCACCAGAAATCCCACACAACCACCAGACTTGGTCATACCAAATGACAAGCCAGCTTACCATCTTGTCTTTGATACCTATAGCAATGCTTATGTAAGTCCAGAAGAGTAGGATACATACAGTGCAATTGTCTCGCCAATGTGTTCTTGCTTTAGTGTCATTTAACAAACTCATAGGCAAGAGAAAAAAAAAAAAAAATCCCCATCCATGGATAAATTCTAATCCACTTTTAGAGCCTATTTCTACTTCAGTCCCCAGCTTTTGGCTCCCTTTAGTGAAAGTTACTACTTCGCAGTACATCAGCATCCTCATTAAACGGCTTTACTTATCCACGCTCCCTCAGTTTTTTGGGTTTTATTAAACGAGCAACTGAATAGTTCCCCTCTTTTAAACACTGGTATGACTAAGCTTTCATCCTTCCCACAAAAAAAATGCTGAATATGTACACTAGTCTCCAGTAAGTTTCTAAATTGAAATTATAAATTAAGCTTCACATCCAGAAAACACTCTCTACAGCGTTTGAAAAGTCAGGATTTTTAACACCCTGTAAGTATCTGCCTACACTGCAATTAGGGGAAATTCCTATCTGTAAAGCTGCCATGCTCTCAGTAACAGTTCACAGGAGAGCTGGTTAAGCAATCAGCACCACTACCTTCTTATTTGGACACAGAATTTACATCAAATTCTATCATTAGTTTTGAATATATTTTTAAGTATTTGCACTCCAGAAGAACCACCTTTATTATTTTCATGCACACTGTGCCCTAGTACTACCTCAGTTCACCCATTATCCTCTTATGTTTCCAAAACATACGTTACATAAATACCTCATTAAGAACAAGTGCTCCAGTTGCCCATCTTCATTTTTGGGACAGTATCCAGGAGAGACTCAGTTAAACCAGCATCAACCAACTATGAAAGCATAGACAATGAAAACTGAAATAATACCCTGCACTCAAACTTTATTTGGTTTACTCACACCTGTGATATTTGTTTAAGATGCACTAGGTCTCCCACAAAGCATGACAAGATGCTCACCCCCAAGAGCTTACAAACAAAGGAGGCTTGTGGCAGTGAGAGAGGTCATCAGCACTCCAGGGAGGTTAAAGGAAGAACACGTTGCTTGGGCAACTGCATAGCAAGATTTAACTTAGCAAAACCAATTTTGACAGCTAGGTTGACAGATTAAGCAGACAGAGTTAAACAGTCTGCTATAGTTTAACAGCCAGCTACTTCATCCATTTGGGTTCACTGGGCTTCCTGTACCCTGGACGTACATCTATCTCATTTTACCTGAGCAGAAGACAAAGTTAGTGACATTAACATACTCAGTTGCACTATCAAAAAATATGTTAGTCTATTGACAGTAGAATTTAAGTAGGGATGACAAGCAGAATAATAAGCATATCTCTTTACTGTGTGCATCCTGAACATTTTTTGTATTTGAAAATACAATAGTCAAGATTCTGTGGCACAGTACAGCATATAAAATACATCTTTAAAAATGATTATCAGGAAAAAAAAAGTTAAGTCATTACACTGTGCATTAAGACAAGAAAACCTCTGTGGTACCATGATGCCACCAAAACTCCTGTTCTGTACCTTCTCCCACCAATTTCTCCTAAATATTTAAGACAAAATTCCACAGGAGCCTTGCAATGTCCTGCTTCCAGCTGCTATCAACTCATCCTGAAAACTAAACTAATTCTTCAGAGAGCTCCACACTTCCAAACACATTCCCATTTGCATACCCTTTGCAGCACTAAGGCACTCTGGGGAATTCCTGACATCTAGCAGAACTTCTGTCTTGTTTTTCCCAGTTTAAAATATTTGTGACATTACTATGACAACTTCCCCTCTTCAGATAGGAGGAACGTTTTTTTACAACAGCACACTCTTCAAAGTCACAAGATTTCATGCCACCGTTCATTTATACCTTAGTTTAGGTAACAGGAACAATGTCAGAATGGGAGGAGGGACCAGGGAGGTGGTATTAAATTCTGAACAAAAGTTTTCAAGCTAAGTGTGAGGCCACACCTTGCTCACACAAAACAAAGGGCTGTACACACACACGGAGCTACCAGAAGCAGCACAGTACTGTAAGCTCCTATTAGCAGTATTCAAATATTTTGGCAGTGTAACACACTACAACTACATATTGTCTGCAATACGCAGATACAACTCCATTATTAGTGATTCACAACTGAAATGGGTGACAATGTCCACATTAACATATTCCAACAAGCTACTCCATCAGAAAAACCTCAAGCTATCTTCAAGAATGAAACGTCTTTTTATGAGGTTGCTTATGGAAGAGTGCTGTTTGCTGGGGCTGGCAACTCAAAAAAAGAACAAAAAATGACCACCAAAAAGCCTCACATGCACTGCCACCTAAATGACACCACAGCAACCATCTCCTCTGTTGAATAAACACTTTTGAGACTCCCCAGTCACACCAGTGTATCTGCATCTGTCCTAACTCTTGTCTATGTTAAGAGTTTTTCTTTCCCTCTAGACTCAGCCCAGCTGAGTCAAAGCAAAATTGGATGACAAGGTAAAACCACATTCTAAGACAGTTTGCTCTAGTTGTCTGCCATCGCTCAGCAAGGCTTACGGACCCACTTGAGCTCAACCATCCCATGTAATCTCCAGAAAACTGCAACTGCTACTCTTTCACATGGGAACGGGGTTCACGTCAAGGAAAGCATGTGCATGTGAACCCCTAAGCAGCCCTGGCTCCTGGGTACCTCACAACCTAGATATTATTCTCCACATTACTCCCCTATACAAGATGCAACACTGAAACGTCATCTGCTTATTAACACTTATCTTAATGTTGTTAAGTTTAAACATCTGACTTAGTTTTTAGTAAGCAAAAGAACTTTTCACCTACAGCAATCAAATGCATGCCATGATACAGGTTCCCTGCACAAACAACAAAATCTTAGCTGGGTTCTCCCCATGGCTTCTTATTTTCTAGTCCATCTAATGAGCTGTTACAGTTCAACATAGCAAACACGTTCAAAATGTTTTAGGTTATGCCTGAAAATAGTCTCGACACCTTAGCTGTCATTCTCCCAGACACACAACTGCCATCCCTTCCCTGCCTTCCCTCAACACCCGCCACAAATCGGGAAACTTTCCCATTCCCAAAAGCAGCACCACCACTCGGAGAGATGCTGTACCTAACCATCCTCACCCGCAGCCACGCCTGCGTGCCCAGGCGGGCTTCTTCAGGTCTGCGGTTGCAGAGAAGTTGCACTAGATGGCAGCTTCCCTCTGTATAAGTCCACCCTTCTACAGAGCTGCTCTACCTGCGCCTCCCCACAGGAGGGAATCCTACACCAAGCAGCGGCATGCTACTGTCACAAAAGGGTTTGAAGACAGACACTGCAGCTGAAGCAGGCTCTATTACAGAATAGAAACCTTTTAGCTACCGTGTTCCTATTTCCTTATATTTCTTTACAAAATCAAGAGTGTCAATAAAGCCTACATTTAATACTCCACAGATACATCAATTGTGGCAAAGGCAGCAAAGCCTCCGACATTATCTAGTAAAGGATGGAAGTTTCCATGCTCTGCTCGTGCTATCCAGCTACACATTAGACTAAAATATTCCTTTAACAGCTGTTAAATTACAGCTCTTGAGGAAAATAAAAATAATAATTCCAACCTACCACACTTCTGCATAATTGAATCCTCTCTTGAGCCAAGTCATACTCTGTCCAAATTTTCTGCAGTTTTTCCAAGGAACACGGAACAGTGAGACATCCTTCTGTAACCACCTTTATGGCTTCTGAGAGTTGCTCCTCAAAACAATTGTTCTTATTTGTATGCCTAAGTTGTAAGGAGGAAACAGCATTTTACCAGGATATTTTTTTTCCAGAACTCAAGCAGTTTAAAAATCAATGCTATCCACACCCCTTGAACATATGAATTTTGAGACAGCACCTGTCATGTTAATAACCTAGTTTCTTTCAAAAGGTAGCAGCAGCAATTTGTCTCATTCAAACATTTTTTTGAGGAAGGACCAAGAATACATTCATTATACCTCACTATTGACGAGGCTGTCCAGGGAAATTGTCTCCTGCTCTTAATTTCCCTTTTGTCCTACTTCTTCCCTTGATATTTTTTTTAACTCATCTTCCACAAAACACATACACCTATATATGTATTTCTTTTTAAAGCAGCTAATGGTCGTTTCTACTTTGTCTTCCCACTGCAGTTTTGTCCCTTCTTTTAAAACAATAAGGTTAATTTGGGCTACCCAAAAATAGACCTCTCACAGCAATACAGATACCAGAGGAACTATGACTATGCAGTTATTTTTAACTAGTTGAATTTACTAATTAACATCTTCCTTGAAAACGGAATTGAAAGCTCCTCTTGTAACAGCTATGATACAAGAGCAGAAGTGAACCAAAGTCATCTGATAAACACTAAAACAGACAGCACAATTCCAGTGTGAGCTTCTCCCCTCTGTACACAACACTACATTTTTCATTAAAAAATTAACAAAAAAAAAAACTTTTGGGAAGAAAAAAAGCATTCATGTCCTCAAGAGATAAGCAGGTCAATAATAAATAGTACTGTTTCGGGAAAAAAAAAACATACCTAGCTTCTTTCAATTCCTTCACCTTAGCAGCCAAACTTCGCATTTTTGTTCCAATGTAAGTATGCAGGGTTTCCTCAAAGCTTTCAGCAGTTTTCCTGGATGCTTCCTTCTCCCTCTGAATTATTTATCATTTTTTGAGCAGCATTTCAACAGAGGTAAAGACAGATCAACAATCGCAACAGTCATCCAGGGTTACTTAACACACAGACCACAATTTAGACTTTTGGAAACTACAGATACACACACATGTGCACACACAGACAGAGCTGGCCCTCTCCATAACACTAGTGAAATGCCTAGAAAGAAATACAAACCAGTGAGAATAATTTTATTTTCTTTAATAGCTTCTTAAAGGTTAATGGTTCATTTCCTTCCTCTCATTTCAGTAATGATGTGTTCAAGAGTATTTCTCAATTACTTTCCATTTGATAGCAAGTCTTCAGACAAAACAGAATTTTTTCTTCCTTTGTTAAAAAATTCCTACCCATTACTTCAGGGAAATCAAGTCCAGGTCCTCATTAAACTCCTTACTCCTACCACTACCACTCCTCAAAGTGGTGCTGCAAAGCAAGAACTCTCGCTGTATGTACAACCATTCTGAGCTTCCCACAAGGAATATTCTCAAGAATAAATAAGGAAGATTCTTGACCCAAAAAAAACCCCACACATCAGGATATATTCCTCAAGGGGCAACTTAAATTTAAAAGCTCTCATTCTCATACCAAGCTTTTATAAACTTCATTTTACGTAATGAAACACAGTCTTTAAACACTGTTAGCCTTTCAGATTCACTACATGCTATATATTTTAAAAAAACAAACAAAAAACATCAACAAACAACAAGACAAAACTGTTTAAGTCCTTCTATGTTTGTATTTGCAGATGAGCATCCAAAGTGTCATGATTGCAGAGTGGTTATTTTTAAAGTATTCTGCAAAGCCACCACCACATATCACTCTCCTAAAACAAATCTCTGCCTACCATAATGTTTTTAGCAGTGAGCAAGTATTGTCTTACTTAAAAGAATATCCACAACCTTTTCTTTAGAAGTAGTTACTTGCATTCAACACAAAAAAGTAATTAAAATTTGCAGAAAAATAAATGCTTCTAAAAATTCCTTGCATTCACATATTTTTTTCTTAGCTGTAGACATGTATTCTGTTGCTTGTTTAGTTTGCTTAGAAGTGCACAAACATCCTATCTTCAGTGGATGGACAACCTGTGCAATGACAGATTAGTGTATGCAGAAACACAGGTGTTCTAGATACAGGGTAACCAAGCGGCAACACTGGTTAAGAGTAGTTTTATTCCTCAAAAAAAGGGAAACGGCTCTGTGCAAGTTCAGGTTTGGGGGCATTGAAGAGATTTACACAAGATTTTACAAAATTTTCCCTTCATAACTACAGAAACAAGTCTTTTCACAACATTTTTCTGAATTCGTGCAAACATAACATTGTTTCACACAATCTCTTCTTACTACTTCTGTTTATCACACTTAAAACCATCCACACCATTTTAAAGCCTATCAGTAACCCAGTACCGTGCTTCTCCAATAGTGCTGGGAACTTCTGGAAAGAAACATAAGCATCTTTTCTATTATGCAGCAATTGATGAAATAATCACTTTTATCCAGTTCTAAAATTCCACAGCTGCTATGATTCTGTGACGTTTAGGAATTTTCAGCCCAACACACAGAAAGCTGTTTTTCCCCCTCTAAGTGAGGAAAAAAAAAAAAAAAAGGGCAAGGATTACACCCTTCTATAAAAAGCATGTTTTTAATCACAAAGTGCAAAACACCATCTTCAAATTGAACACGTACATCCAAACCAGCAACCGCATCACCAGTACATACACCAAGGGGAGCCAGGGTCCAACCTGGACTGCAAAACGTGTGCTAGCATGCATTGACAGCACCTTGCTGCACCAGGGCAAGTCTTCACTCAACCAGTTTAATTCTTCTGTATTCCAAACAACAGTTCACAGCTGAACTGGAGTACAATGAAACCCTAAGACAGAAGCATGGTCAGAAACACTCACAGCAAGGAGAAAAGCATCCTCTTCATATGTCCACATACCTGAAGTTCGCATTTCAGCTGCTCAACCTTCAGTTCTAGTTCCTCCTGTCTCTGCAAGAGTTTTATATTCTCCATTTTGAGAATTTCTTTCTCTTCAGACAGCTTCTGCTCTGGTCTTACTTGTGTGAAGCTGGTGTCTGGCACCGAGGCAGAAGCTAGTACTTTTTCCCTTCTAAAAATTAAAAGGAATTAATTAAAAACCAAAACAAAACCCACACTGTGCATTCTTTCATGCTACTGTAATTTCAGTAACTACAGAACGCCACAACAAAGAGTACAGAAACACCTAGACAATCATGTGTTACTTCTTCACAATGTGTATCCATTTCCACACCATTTTACAAAGACCATAACACAATACCAAGGAAAAAAACTCCACGTCATTTGAAGACAACTCTTTATATGTTTTCACAATTCCCAACTCAAAAGCCTTTCCTACCCAAAAATATCTTACTACACTACAGACCCAGAAAAGTCAAGGTCCATTCTAATTCAAATCTTTTATCTACTAAATAAGCCAAATCACTTTAAGGTTAGCGTTTTGGATCTACATCCTGGAAGTTATTTTTATAAAGAAGAATAATGATGTGAAGCCATCTGTCTCAGAGTGATCTGACAGTACTGTACAGCACCAAAGTTCCACTAGACCTCACATCAACTTCATTCTCAACTGCATGGTTTTGGTTGCCTCCTAGCTTCTCTCTCTCTCAATTTCCTTCACAGGCATATCACCCCAAAAATGCCTGTGATGCACAAAAAAAAAAATAAAGGATACCAGTACGTATGGTATAGAAAAAAATAAAGGACATCAGAACAACAGAATAGAGAATTTGATGGCTGATCAGATGAATCAGGACAGCTTTGTACACAAAAGTATCTCAACACTGTGCACCACAAAAAAAAAAAAAAAAGGATATTTCTTTTTAAAAATCAGATTCAGAACGTATCTATAACTCAGAAAACAAGGCAGATCAAAATATCAAAATAATTCAGGATGAGGCACTTTAAGTTTAGACTTTTTTGACGAGCACTTCATTTTATATTAGTATTTGCTAACAGCATGTTAACTTGCCTAAATGATCTAATTGTAAAACAGATTTGGACACCATGCTGGTATGTGTAAGGGTGTGTCCTCAGGTGATTCATTAAAATGTTCAAGAAGCTCAAATCATGGAACATTAACAAATTCTAACCAAGTTTTTTGGGGGAACATACTTACACCATCTCAACTTTCTGAATGCCAAGTACCATCTTTCCCACCCACAAACATTTTTCTCAGCAGCCTGTTGCCAAGGCAATGATAGCAACTGTAGGACAAGTCTCTCTAAAAAGATCTCTGACAACTGTAGTTGCCAACTTACCACCACCTCTTGCCAGTGTAATTAGAAGTTGCAGAGACACCATTATCCCCCAAAGCTTAATCCCCTTTCAAACTGTGATTGCTGCCTTTATTTCTCATAAGCACACATTGTTACATTCCTACACAAATAAAACATGAAAATGTTTGTCCTGCTAGGTAAGTACACATTTACATTCCACATTTGTGTCCTGTGAGTTTTTAAAGGAGGCAAATAAATAGGGGATAACTGCAAAAGGTCTCAAGGATAAGCCTAGAGAAATTACACAGATGCTAAACCGAGTATCATTGCATTGCCTATCCCTGCAAATCTGCTAGAGGCCTGATGTCCTGCAACCCTCGCTTTCAACTAAGCTTTCCAATATCTTCTCTCCTGCTTACTAGCTGCAACTGCTTCCTTCTTTTTCAATATCCTGCATTAAGATATGCAAGAACAGTCTGCCTCTGGAAATCACATGAGGAAGAACAAGTTATCCAACCCGCAACAACACTAATGAACAGTTTTCTACAGATTAATGTCCTAATTCTCACCCCCACAGCACACACAGACTCACAAATACTTCCCCTCCATCGAGTACCAGTATTAACTTGATGCTGGAAAAACATAAATTCAACTTTGTATTTTAGGTACTCACTTCACCCTCCATCTTCTCATATCCCCACATCCCAGAAACTGTGCAAATTAGATCACTCAAAGTTTCCTATGACATCCCACTGCCTTACTTTGGGGCAAACATGCGGTTTCCAGTAAAATTCTGATTCTTTGCGCTGGCAGTTACTTGGCCAAATCTCCCTCCTGGGGTGCTGCACAGCATGTGACCAGACCCACTTAGCCACAGTGGAACTGAAGCTTTCAGCTTCCAACGCTGGTTTTGCACATCTACTTTTCCCTCTTTTGCGTCTGTTGTGTTTCCTGGAGATGTGCATTTTTCAGCAAACCCTGCCTTGGCCACCTCTTCTCCAATATCTATTTTTTCATATTCTGCCTGGGCAATAATGGTACCATCTTCATGCTTGCCTTTGTGACGTATTTTTATTTCTTTTTCAAAAACCAGGCTGCTCAAGAACTTTTTTCCCTGTAAAATGAAAATACAGTGAAGTCGTGTACTGGACACTGACAACTTTCAGCCAAAATCAGCCATCTTTCTTCTAAGAGAAAGAGGACACATTTAAGACCAAAACCCAAAGAGCTGTACAGGTAAACCTTACGTTTAATACATTTATTCTGAAACAATGCTGTATCTATATAACTACAACTGTACCTGATCTAATCACTGTCAGTGCCAGACTGGACTTTCAATACCAATAGTTCTCCCTCAGTGTTCAGTTTTGAAGAATTCAGTATAAGTGACAGAAGTCCAAAGTCCCATTAGCTCTCAACAGAAGTTGGCAACCAGGTTATCCAAGTCTTTTAGAGGCTATCAGACCAACTACCTAACAGTACTCTACAAAATTATATTTTAAAAAATTAATTATTGAACTGTTTAACAACCTTTCAATAAGAAGTCTAGAAGTTGAAAAAGAACATAGCAACAAATTGTTATGCATATCTACCTTATGGAAACCTACCTTACTGAAACTACTCATTTAAAAATTGGGAAATGCCAGAATCAGCAGCTGTCAGTGTCATCAATAATATTAAAAAAAGTTCTGAAAGACTGGGGAACATACTGAAGCCCTTCAAAAGACATCTGGGAGAAAGTTTTATTAACAATTTTTTTTCTTTTTTTGCCCCGCCACTTCTGGAAACAAGCTGGTTTTGCTGAAAATAAGGAACGGAAGGAGTAGGGGCAGGAAAGTTACATACAGCAAGCAAATAAAGCTCTAGCTTAAGCACCAAGAGTTATTAAAAAACAAAACAAAACAAACACAGGTGAACAAAACAAAACCCCAGGGAATTGAAAACAGTTTTATCTATCTTAAGTAATCACATTAAGTAACGCCAATAGGAGCACAGCAATGAGACCATACTCAAGGGGTCTCAGCACCTCCTCTAAATGATAGGTCTACAAGGCAAGCAGGACAGCTGCTCCTGCCACCTCTTCCAGCAACTGCTGCTCTCAAGCCACCAGTGCTGGTAAAGCAGAGGCAGCACCAGTGACGAGCCCTGAAGAAGCATGCCATTAAGACTGTAAGTGGTCGCCCAGAAGGGGAGACCACCACTAGTAGAATTCAACTAAGGGTCACCGGCATCACTCACAAGGGCTCAAAGCTTTTACCAGTCCTGCTGACATCAGCTCCTGAGCCTTTCAGTTCATTGTTGGCCAAGGACAACAGGGTTCCTACTACCACTCACATTCACCTGCTGTTGTCTCTCCTCACCAAAAGTTTGGACAGTATCCAGGCACATGGCACTCAAGCAGTTCACAGATGTAAGTGAACTTATCACAGGCTCTGTGACCAAGGGAGACATTTTTTTTCCTCTGAAGGAAATAGAGGTACTTTGTTTCCTCAGTGCCAGAAAGAACTTGGGTCAATCAGAAATAGACCTGAGGCTTCGAAGATGGCAAAAGCGTACTCTAAAAATCACCCCCCAGCACAACCTGAACTGTTTTTGACACAACTATTTTAATTTCTAGAGTATGTTCAGGGCAACAGATCAGACAGTTCTCAGTCCTTCCCAGCACACCCTACCTTCACAGTGAAACATCCAGCTCCTGGAAGACTCTTCGTGGCGACACCATGCTGGTATTCGGCAGCATGTTACAGATCCCATCAGATAAATGCTTCAAAATCCATTACTCACCTGGTCAAACATGTTTATGTTCTGATCAGCTGGTATCCTCAATCCCCAGAGTGTGTACTTCTTGGCAACACTTGGACACTGCAAGCTTGCTGGAATTTCAACTATGTCTGATCTATTCAGAACCTCAGAATTTCCATAGTCAATGTACAATACCTGGCACTGTAACAATAATATATGTCACCAGAGGTTACACAAATCTCCTACAGAAATATACACTGACAGTTACTAGAATATAAGCATTTTAACACACATGCATATCACAGAGATCAGAATCTTTCATAGAAAGCCTAGATGCAGAGGAAGGAACAGAGTTAGAGAAATCTCTTATGTTGGCACCTGTCAAAGCTTAGTAACAAAACTTCAAGTATCAAAACAGATCTTTGCTGGCAGTTGTTTTTTTTGGAGGGTTTTCTTCCTCTAAGGGCTACAATTAAGAAGCAATATAGAAGACTTTCTTCAATGGACAGATATGTAATCTGATGTTTCCATGGCAAGCAGCCTGTCTAGAAATTGTAATTTTAAACAGGAACTACTAGCTTTCTGTATCAGTCATCTAACGCTGATTAAGAACTCTTTCAGGTCATGTGCATCAGTGCTAACTTGTCACACAAAGGCTGCCATTTTCACCACTCCAAGTTTTGAAATTAAACTACATTGCTTAACAACATTAACTACCACCCCTGAATCTCTTTATCAAGAGATACAAACAGCACTTTGCCAGGATGTCATGTTTTCCCAGTCTTTTCATCAGCATTTGTCAAAATCACAGGTCACTTGAATTTGGCCCACATGCACATTCACTGTTTCTAAATGCAATCACACAGCAAGTTTCAGAACAAAAAGGAGTTGCATTTTTTCCTATCATCCTGCATGTAGAACTGATGTATGATTAAAAGCTTTTTCAAAAATGGTTCCTGCCTTTTCATTGTTGATCACTTGCTGCACCATACATCTGTACCAGCATCCATCTTCAGAAAAACAGCCACCATAAATCTGGAGATTAGGAAAAAAAGATCAAGGATAGCATTCTGAAAATACAAGCATACCTCAAAATGGCATTTGTAATACATTACAAATTTTCACATTCTCCTATAACTATCCCAAATAACAGTATGAAAACAAAGTTATGCATTTGATATCTTCTCTCACGACAATATATGCTAATGCACAAAAAATACAACCCTCTGCTCCAAAAACAGCTCAAAGAAAATTCTGCAACTAGAAAAACACCAACAATTTACACAGGAGACTCTCATAGCTTTTCTGTTAATGCGTTGCTACAACATTTTATTGGTGCAAACTGCTTAGTAAGCCCAACAGGCCAGTCACACCAGAAACACACTGGGCTTGCTCTTGGTACATTTTCTTCCTTTTGAAGAGGAATGTAGAAAGCAGCTTACCTGCACATACAAACAGTTCAGACAAATAGTTTTATTTAAACCTTACTTTGAAATAAGCCATCAGCAGTTCACAAACAAACCCAAACTTGCCATCACTCCTTGTATGCTTGCCATAGAACTTTTATTAAATATGTCCTTGTGATTTTCTTAGAGAGTACCCTGTCCAGCAGATTTAACATTACAGGGTTTTTTAAGATATCCCATACTTCTTGAGATGAAGCAAAGAATCACTTCTCCAAAAAATCACTGCTCTCTTCTTAAAGGTAACCCATAATGTATAGCAGACAATGAAAGACAATTCAGCATTCTGTATATTACCTTCTTGCAGTATCTCCTGAGGGTTAAAAAATAACCTATGGTTGCATAATTTAACTCATGTCTGAAGTGCAGAAAGATTTTAACTTGCTCACATAAAATAGACATTTTCTTCAGGAAATCCAGTTCTTAAAGAGATCTTAAGAGAATATAACCCACAGCATAATCAAAGATCAAAAAATACCTAAGAAACGGTTGCATAGAAATAAGGCTTTTCCATCCAGGTGAAAAATGAATTCCACATATACACATCCTACTTACCTTACTAAAATCAGGTTTGCCAAAAACTGCATTAGCCCGAGGACAAGCTTCTGCCAGTGCACAACTTAATTTCAAGAGTTCATTACAGCTACTGACATTCTAAGAAGTGCGGAGAGAGGGTACGAGTTACTAACTGTCACTTTTAATAGATGCTTGATAGCTTATTACAGCTAAAAATTAAATGAAAACAGTTGCACTGCTGTTGAGACAAGCAATGCACTACCTTAAGCTTTCAATCTTCATTATTTCAGTTGCATTTGTAAGCCTGCTCTCATTTGCTTCCAAAAATTAATGAAACCGATCAGGGACAGGTAACGTACCCCAGAGAAATCATTTGCAACTAATGTTTGTAACAGTTTAATTACCAGCTTCTGAGAGCAGTATACAGATCTTATCCATCCTTCCTCACAAATTTTATTATGTATTTGGTGTTCTTTCTCTCCTTAATACAAGGAGACAACAGCTCTGGCATACCCCTCATTCTCTTTACATGCAAGACTTGGATTTTGGTTTGGCTGAGAGAAGCAGAGTCTTTCCAGTTACAACTTGGTATCCGCACCACTGTTAGAACTGGGCCAATTCCAGCAACATGGCATTTATCAGACCACATTCTACTCCTAATTCAACGGAAAGGATCCAGAGCTTAGAGCAGAAAAGAAAATACTAGTGCAACTAAACATTTTGGCAACCTTGGAAACACGCTCCTAACTTTTGTACCTTACAATACTAAACAAGACACTGTGACTGAGGCCCAGAATGCCAGAGTAAGAACATAAAGGAGAATTACCTATGACTATTAGATTTTAAAATCACTTTATTAGGAGAAGCTATTTCATATATCAGAATGAGTAAAATTTGGTCTCCCTCCCCAAAATCATATTAGGAACATGACAAGCAGCATTACCTCCTTCAACTGGCTAAAAGCTACACAGGTCTTGACCTATGTGCACACAGAAAAGGCCACCTTTGGTACTCCTGGATTTTCCCTCCCTGCTGCACCTCCCACATTAATGAAAACTCTTCACTGCTTGAGGTTTTTCTCTCACACACACACCCCTCACCCCCATCCTCCTGCCCACCTACACAAAACTAGAAAGGACTTAGGATCTTTGAATCCTCTCCATGTTAAGCTTCATTGGAACGGTCTCAAATTCTCAGCTGTTAGAGAATACACCACCAGTAGGGTTCCAGCTGCCTCCTACAGTATTCTCATCATTAACTCTCAATTTAATTATTTTATCCACCAAATATTCAAGTAAACCCAGCCACAATTGAAAGGATTGGAGGAACAATTCTGACATCTCAGAAGAGAGTAACTGATTTCAGCTTAAAAGGGAACAATAATATCTGCAATTCTGTAATCTAAATTAACTTTTTTTATTCCCCAACATCAAATGCTATCATTTATTCTCACTTCTACAGAAACATGTTGGGGGATAAGATTAAACATCTAACATTAAGTAGTTCTCTGAGTTCACCTGTGCCCAAAATGTTACAGCATCTTCGACGTGGCAGCCCAAAACATGTTCAACTTGAGGGGAAAGAAAAAGAAAAAAGGGTATGCAAATTATTCTCAAACGTGATTTAAATTAATACTACAGGTTCTGTGTTTTATTTTTTTTAAAACCACCTCACATTACCTTTGTTATAATCTGTGTATTCATCCATGATGACAGAACCTGAAACATCACAAGGTATCTATTGTTAAAAGAAAAATTAGGTTATTTTTCCAGAAGCCCATGGGCACCCCCTCTCAGGCCCACGCACCTTGTCCCGGCCCTGAACACGGGTTCACAGCTCCCGCTCGGCCCCGGCTCCGTTCCCGCTCAGCCCTTCTCCCCGCCAACGGGGACACGCCCCTTTCTTCAGCCAAAACCGCCCTTTTTGACGAGGACGCGCCGACACCCCGCTGGCAGAGCCGGGTCTCCCTCACCGCGCAGCCCCGCACTCCTGCGGACCGGGCCCCGGCGCCGCCTGAGGAGCCGCCACAGCTACACGTGCTCCGGCAGCCACCAGCCCCGCGCATGCGGCCGCCACGCCCGCCTGCCCGGCTCTTCAGCGAGGCCAGGCACCGTGCCCTGGCCCGCCCGGCCCGTGCCACTCCCCGCCCCCCTCCCTCCGGCGGTGGGGCAGGCGAGGCCGCAGCCTCCGGCCGCAGCCGGGGTACCGTACTAGGCACGGGGGCCACCGGCGCTCCTCAGAGCCTGTAGGCACCAGGCTTTCCCTGCAAGCCCAGATGCGTCCGTCCCCACACAAACGGTGGCGATCAGTGGGTGCCGGGCCCGGTGTTGAACCACGATGGAAACAGCAGCAGGGAGGCTCCTGCGTCGATGGCATCCTCATATGTCAGTGCTGATTTTGGTTTCACATGCGGTGTATTAGCGATTTTCCTTTTTTAATGTACGAATGAGGATTGATGACGCCATTAGTGAGGTAGGAGTGCCACAGGTGACTCGTGGCAGTCAGCCTGGGACTTGCCCTGGGAGGCAGCTGAAGGAGCACATCAGCTTTGTGCCCAGACAGGGCCGACCAGCAAAGGTACAGTGAATGTCAAATTGGACCTAAAACAAGATAAGTAAAACAAATATCAGTTCACTCTACCAGAAGACAAATGCTAAGAGCTCTGAAGCAAGAGCAGGCTTCTAGACAAAAGTAGTGTCTCATGTTAAAAAAAAAAATCCACTTCTGTGAGGTCCTTCAGACTGGAAAACGTTTGTTGTTGTTTCCTATTATGTTTGTGCAAAGTTGTCTCTTTCCTTAGGCCACGTGGCTACAAGAAAACTACCACTAGAAACTCCAGGGACATACAGACACAAGACCTACAAACCATTTAATATGCACAACGTGCTGTAAAGACACTTGACAACTCGACAAAGTAATTCCACACGGATGCCATTACTGGCTGTGAATTCACACATCACGTTCCCCTTCCTCCCAAACCTGAGACAGACGGATGTGTTTTATATTTAGTACCAGAGAGCACAGAATGGGAAGGAGCCCCTTGCTCTCCACGTAGGATCACTGGCCAGTCTCTGTGATCATAAATAGCCAAGGTACATGTAAGCCTTTTCATAGCATGATTAAAACTAGTGGAAAAAAATGGTGTTATACACTCTAGGAGTGTTGGAATAATGGCAAAATATTGTTCTGAAAGCCAGCTATTTAAAAAAAAAAAAGTGCTTCAGCATTGCCCAAGAGTGACACAGTTTGGCTTTAACAGCTTGGAGCACTCGTGTGTAACAGCAAAACACTTCCAAACCACTTCCCCCACGCCAGATTCCTTGGATTAGAGTCAGAAATGGTTAATGCTTCCAGTCAAATGACAGATACACATCCACAAATAAATCATACAGATGAACTGGTAACTTATCTGTCCCATGATACTGTGTTCAAAGTTCATGACTGCTCTCAGGAAAACAAACCATCAAAAGTATATGTTAAACTGAGCTGTTTATTTAATGACCACTGTTCATGGCAAACAGACTAGCATTAGGTGTCTGCTTTTACCTTTACAAAAAATTTCATTTTTAATAGAAGTACAAGAGATTTTTCAATAGAATTGGAGGCTGCAATTTTGATCCTGCAAAATGATGAGGGATTTTTAGGATAAAAATAAGAGCAATTGCAGCTAAGTGCTAATTTCACTTCAGACATGACATCTTCAGTTTTCACAGCTATCAACATTATGAGATATATTGTACCTGGCTTTTCATGTATAAATATGAAGAAAAATTCTGCAAAACAGTACTATGAGTACCAAGAAGCCAAAAGTGCACCTTCTAGTAAGGCAAGTAAGTTCCTTCTACTTGGACATCATCAACATGGGTGAAAAGTGGTTAGAACTCCTAAGCAATATTTAATACAGTTTTTTTATGATTCCACCTGTTTTCCAACTAAAAAGAAATATTCATAAAATAAATGTCATAACTGTTACATATCATTTAAGTGGAAATACTGAATAAGTTTAAGCACAGATTTTTTTTTTAAATTGACTTTGATAAAATCAGTTCATGATGATCAAAGTATAGTTTAGTACGAATGAATCTGGCAAACATTTAAAACTGACAAGTACTTTTAACTCAAAATATCACTAAGAACACAATACCTTGTTTCCTAAAAATAAAAAGTTATCAGTATAAAAAGAAACACAAAATACAAGCTTTTTTACTTTTAAAACCTCTGCGTAAAACATTGTCTTGCTGTGAGAAACCTCACCTCTGAAATACAGAGATACATTTCCGGAACTGCATTCCCTAATGGGTATAGCCATGGGGATAAATACGAAAGTAGAATAAACTTCCGCTATTAAGCTTGTAATAATATCTCTGAAGACTGAAATTGTTTTTTTTCTATATTTCTATTTTTTACTAATGTTTCTGAAGTTTGTTTCTTGTCACTCTATTGGGAAATCCCCATTTACTTACAAGACTCAAGTACAGGTTAGGACCAGAAGAGGGAGCTCAAATTAATATTTTTATTTATTAAGTTAAAGCACTATGTAGCAAGTGTAGAATTTAAATGTAAAGGTACTTTTAAAACATGAATTAGACAATTTGATATACATTTAAGGTAACAGATTAACCTCTCTGATTGGCATCTGTAGTAATGGCAGTGTAGGTCAGAGTTAAGGTAAATGGCCTTTTTTTATCTTTGAATTTAGCAATTGAGCTTTCCATTCCCTTTTCACCTGGATTCAGCCACCTCCATCAGTCACTGTAGGACATGGATGCACTCCCAAGAAATCTCCTTGCCTCCCACAGCCAATACCTGAAAAAACAAGCAAGTTGCCTTGCACCAAACGCATTCAACCTTACCTCTTTCTGTCTGCCAATAAGGCATATCAGAGCTTTGCAAGCTTCCCCCAACTCTTCCTATAAAGTCTCAGTACATACCTACCACCCAAAGTCTTCAATCCAAGAGGTATCTTCAGGTTTTTTTAAGGACAAACACTTATACCTCTCTTGTTTTAAAAGAAGACCAACATTGTTACCTCAGGCTCTGCTTTTGCCTCCTAAATTGCAGTTGCTAGCAGTTATTCTGTACCAAGTTCTTGCTGTGCTGCTTCAAGTTACCAAATTTTAGATTTTCCCGTCTCCTACCTTTAACTCCATACATGCTGCCACAGCTGTGAATACTGACGAAGAATACAAAAACACATCTCCCTACCTGAGGGGCTTGGTCTGAGTTGGATTAGACATAATGAAAGAGAATCTGTTGGATAAGTAAGTTTATACCAAACACTATATAATTATTTATTTACATGCAATAAATAGTATATTCATTTCCACCTAATGTCTTCAGAAGTTTAGTGTAATAGAATCATTGTTATCGATAGTATCAGACAAACAGACTTGGAAGAATAGTACCTCTAGAGAAATCTGGGATAAAGTCTGCAAGTAAGATCCCTTCAAGTATCTGTGGAAATGGGCTTACAAGCGTACAGAACCTCACATTTAAAAAGTATTTATACATTGGCAAGGATAGAGGCTAGAGAAGTGTGAGAAAAGGGTATGTTTGAATTTTATGTAAAGGCCATGAAACCAACAAAAAGAAAAAAACCCCAAGATTTAAATGGAACACAAAAATGTCAATATTACCAGAACAAATCCCACCAAGTAAAAATCCATTAATAAGATGAGTTCTAAGGACTCTACAAATGAAGTGCGTCATAAAAGTCTAAAAATAAGACATATATTTTCTACAATGTAATACTTAAACACATGGTTATTCTCTCAGGTCTTAAATAACAGTTCTGTATATCTTTAAATACTATTTTCCATTCTCAAAGGAGTATCTATGTAACAGTTTGGGATATTAGAAATGCATTGATTAAAGTACCAATTTTATTGCAACAGGATAATTAAAAATTAACTTCAGCAATAGACAAAAACAGTAGAAAAAAGAAACAAAGAAATAAAAGTATACAGGCCAGCACAGCAAAAAATGGTCTTCAATACAACAGTCAACACTGTGCCATAAAATAAATATTTCTTTATTAACCTCATAGCTTCTTTGATGGCACTGGACTTTTCTCTTTTTGTTTAGCAGCCTTCTCCTTTTTCAGCTGTAACAAAGAAAGACACCAAGAGCAGTTCAAGCATTAGTGTGCAAGCCAGCTAGCAATGCAATGTTAAATCTCTACATCCAGTCACAAATTGACCTCACTGGTGTATGCATTGGAGAGAGCTACAGAGCACTACTAGCCCAACCCAGCACTGCTTGCTTATTTTTGCATCACAGGACAAAGGAGCACTTCCATAGCTCTGCAGCTCCTCCCCTATTCAAACCAGGGCTGACTTTATCTCTGATAATGGCACTCCAGCTATTGATGCGTCTCTCAAGGCCAGAGTGCCTCACAAATGTTGACAGGTTTATCTTTATGTCAATGAAAGGTAAAGAGGTTTTGTTACAGACATGTAAAAGGCACAGACTAACCAGCATGCACACAATCACATGGGAAGTTGGTTGCTGAGGTTGATGCTAAGCCTCCATCTCGGTGTCTCCTCACTGACCTACAAGGTCATGTGTTCCCCTTACAAGATTTTTTTCTACACAGTAGGCTCTTATTGTGATTTACCAACACATAAACATTTAATTTGCTAGTAAGACTATTAATCCAAACAAATATATCTTTTGTTTTGAGATGCAACAGTTGCTCTCAAGTATTTTTACATTAGTGAATGAAATTCTTTTTGGAGCGATTATATAAAAGGGATGCGTGGACTGTCCCAACTCATCTAGCATAAAATATCATGTTGCTAATCTAAAATGCAAGGAAAAATAAAATATTTCTAACATGCTTTTTTTTCCCCCCATAAAATTGTGTCAAAAGGAAACAAGCTCCCAGTCCTGATTTGGATGTCTACAAATGAACTCACTGGTAAGCAGTCCTGTTGTTGGTCTATCCAGAACTCAGTCTAAAACATTTTTCCATATTTGAAGACTTGAGGTTTGTATCTGAAATTCCTATTACCTAAGAAAATAAAATCTTGAGGCAGGGGGAGAAATGTAAAAATTTGGATTTGATAGTAACGTGTTTTCTCCTATAAACTGGTACTATATTTGTAACATCTTACCATATTTTGTAATGATTTCCAAAATAAAACTATTTAAAATTTCACAAAGCTAGAACAGCTTTCTCATTAACAACAAACACCTTGCTGCAAGCAGCAAGAGTAACAGCACTCTTAACTTTTGAAAGGTAATTACACAACATTGCCTTGCAGAAGTATTCATAAACAGTTAAGACATACTTCCAGCTGGGATGGTGGAGCTAAGGAGCTACTGTGGGGAAAGAATAGGTATTTAAGCATCTAAATAACCTATGCTGCAGGGCATTTAAATTTAAGATAGTCAGGGGATTGAGGAGACACCTCTAAGGGGGTGATTCAGATCATCTAAGAAAGACACACTAGATTTAGCCCAACTACACAGATATTTGTAAGGAAAAGAACAATACAAAGTTTTATAAATTAGGTAGGAAACACACATTCCTAAATGTCACAGTTGCCTTTCTGGGAGTCTGCTTTGCTGTTTCTTTTTGTCATAAAGTAAAATATTTTGGTTTTCTGTAATGGAGAGTTACCTCAATAAAAATCTGCCCAGTTAAAGTAAATACCATCCCTGACACGGATGACCTCTGAAATCCTGCAATAGCTCGTAATAGTATTTAAAACTTTAAGAAGCAAGTGTTTTCTCAGGAAGAGAACAAATGATATAATTTATTTATATGCCACTTAAATTTATCTTTTTTAGTTATCGTCTTGGGAAAATATATTTGAATTAAGTAATAAGTGTAGTAACTTGCCCCTTCTTGGTAACGTTTTTCGAAGTAGGCCATGTCATCATCTTCTGGATGTTTTCCATAAGAAACCTGCCTTGGGGCACTAGAACCACCTAAAAAAAAAACCAAGAAAAAGTTTTTTCATTAACGATACTTGTTATCCCATTAGTTATACTTTCGGCAAAACACATTTAAAATAAAACACCTGTATAGGCAAGTAACAATATCAGCAATTGGGACCAAAGACTAATGTCTTTAGTCTAGGCCAGCAGCTATTATAAATAATCTTGGAGGAGTTCAACAGTTATATTAATTGCTAAATTCTTATACTAAATAAGGGACATAAAATAAGCATAACCAATCCATAATTCCATGCAGAAAAGACTTTCTGGCAGAAGGCAGTTTCACAGGATTGTGGTGAATATGTACAATCCATTCAGATATGATGAGCTTCTAGTAGGAATTGGAACTTTTTAAAACTGATCCAATGATTAAGTGACACCATTAATGGGGAGAACACCAAATGCTAGGAAAAAATCATTAGAGTTAAAAAGCAAAAATAACAAGCAGTAACAAAATGGTTATTCTAAGCACTTCAAGTACATGAATCTTGTACTAACTGTTCACATAACAGGGCTTCAATACTCGTTTTAATTTTTAACTTTGATTTTAACCCTAAGCATCCTTCAACTCATAAATAAAACCAATTAATTTTATATTAAATACTTTTTGTAAAGCAGTATTATCCTACTAATATAGTACCTGCTACCTGTGAGATGGTTTGAGCAGAACTAGAAGGTCCCTGAAAAGCTTTTAGAAATGGATGATCCATGCTGGTAACAGGGGATTCTAAAAATTCAGCAGAAGGAGCTCCTGTTAGAAAATAAATTGAGTAAAAACAAAAATTAACTTCATAAGATATATTAAGACTATATGTGATGGGGCCAAAACAAGGCTACAGGTTCACATCTACAACATTCAGTGAAGACCCCATAAACTCGAGTCAATAAAAGCATTACAGAGAATGGCTTCCAAAGAAATGAAAAGCTTGCTTTCTTTAATTTATCAGCAGCTATGCTATATTTTCTAAACTTCAGATAAATCCAGGAAACCAGATCAGAATTAAAAAATTAAATAATGAGTACATGGCAATAATAACACAATATTTCAGAACAAAATGGCACAGAATCACAGAGCAGCAGAGGTATCAAGGCCAACTAACATGCCTGTCAAAAATAAAGTTCTACAAATGACGTCTTTTTTTAATGCTGAACAGCCATTAACCTTTGAGTTTGGAAAAAAAAAATGCTGTAACTGTATAACCAAGAAATACCTGGGCAGTATTAAGATAAAGGATTAACATAAATTTAACATGGATGTATTAAGAGAAAAATAAAAGTTAAGAGTTCTTTCTAAAAGATATCACAGAATGTTAGGGATTGGAAGGGACCTCAAAAGATCATCTAGTCCAATCCCCTCGCCGGAGCAGGGTCACCTAGATCAAGTCGCACAGGAACACATCCAGACGGGCTTTAAACGTCTCCAGAGGAGACTTTACAACCTCCCTGGGCAGCCTGTTCCACTCCAACCAGAAGCTACTGGGCTGAACACCCAAACTGTTGATAAAGAGGGGGGTTTTAATCAATTCGCTACTAAAAGTTGGACAAAATGGTCAGTGGACTCTTCACATCTAAGGACTGCTGAGGAAAAATAAAAACAAACCTCTGTCTTAAGTCCTACTCCTATTGATTCACTTTGCTTTCGAACTTTGAAAATCTATGTTGAATTACTACTTTTCAAAACTACTTAGTTGAAGAATTAAAATATCCTCTCAAGTCAGCTGTACTTACCTATTCCACTGTCATCAATTCTCATGTAGCCTTCTGCTAGTGAACTAAAACCAGTCAGTCCTCCCATAGCAGCATAAGGAACATCCTGGCCCACAGGCTTCCCTTGGGCTAAGCGCTCTTGTTTAGTTTCCATGACTGTTTCATGAGCATACGCTGGCTGACCACATGCACAGGTAAAGCAACTATGAAAGCCCGAACACTTGGAACCTAATTAACAAATAAATAAGTGTAATGAGTGAGATGATAATGGGATTTATACTTCATTGCAGGCAAAACAGTGTTTCCCTAAACTGATTTTGTAAAAGAACTAGAATTCCTTCACTGCAAAAGCATCCAGCCATCATGAAAATGCTGTATAAAAAAAGGAGAAAGGATGAATGTTGGAGATTAGATCATAAGGGTGGTCCAGTCGCAGGGTCTCATTCAGCCAAGTTTTGAGTACCTCCAAGGACGGATATTCCACTTCTTTGAGCAGTCTGGACCAATGTTGGTCTTGTTAGGGAGCAGACATTTCTTTCCTAATATCTGATCAGATCTTCTACGTTGCAATGTGTGTTCATTGCCCTTAGTAATACCCTTCTCCATCCCTCCCCTGACAAAAAATAAAAAATAAAATTCTGCCACTGGGTAAAGAAGACAACCTGCCAGCATCGTCTCCAAAGGTGTATGGCACATGTCAATGTTGCATGGCCGGAAAACTTCAAATCACAATTTAACTGTCTTTTACAATTAGCAAAATTATCTCGGTAGTAAACAGAGGCTGTGGCAACAGCAAAATGGGTTCTACATAAACATACCATTAGACTGACTTGCAGGGGGTTTTTAAGCTTACGTAGCCACATGATGTAACTGAAATAGTTATTCAAATGACATGTGACATTCGGAAACACGGAGATAGAGCTAAAATTGCCATCACAGCCAAGCTGGAACAACAATGTCAACAAGAAATTGAGGAACTGATTTTGCAAATGCTTCATTTTACAATTTACCCTGTTTCCAACTCTTAGTTACCATTAATTTTGCTGAGAACCAAAAAATATTTTTTGAAGTCTTATGTAATATGTTCAAGGATCACATTCTTGGAAATATTAAAGGCTTTTTCATGTAATTTTGGGCACTCTTCAGTAATTGAGCTATTACTCTGTGTTTAGATACAGAATAAAGTATATACGATATATAAAGTGCAACAGCAGTACTTTTTTCAATTATAATTTATCTATCACATTAGATTTATACAAAACTGGGCTAGACTAATACCAGTACATTAAAACTACGCAAGTCCAAAACAGAAGTCTTGGCACTTCTCTGTACAATGTGTGAAGCAAGCCCTCAGAAGTGTCAAGCATTTTTGAGAAACACTAGAAAAAGTGCATAATATAAATGATTATTAAAAACACTGTGTTCCAAGGATTCAGTCTGAATCACCCAATTGCACATTTAAGACTTTCACATTACTTAGAGCAAATTCTTGAAAGGCTGTCATATAAATATTTTATGTTTTATTCTGAGGGATATGATACCCATCCAGTAAAAGCTGTTTATTATTTTTCCTGTACAAATTAGACAGATTTCATGAAAGAAAGTTACTAACAGTATGGAACTCTAGCAAAAAAATCTTCAGCTTATGTAGATTGATGTCCCAAACTAAAACATCTTTATGCATTATTTATTTTCTGTGGTTAGTAATTACTGCTGTTTCATTACAATAACCTTCAACAACTGAAGCAAAAAGCTTTGTCTTAATGCCTTCTCAAACCTCTTGCTTGAAACTCCATTCTCATTTGCATTTACGGACCCACAAAGTGTATGCTTGGGAACCGCTTTGTTAGCATGCTAACAATAGAACTGTTTGGGAACAGAGCGCTGCTTCCAACTGAGTTGTGAAAAGATATAAAAATACATTAATGTTATACTCAACCAGGCAACGGAGGAATGGAGATCAACACTTCTCTCTCTCAAACTACCAAGTTCAAGCAGAAAAGTCACGTGCATGCAGCAGTAGCAGCGACAAACTGCAAACAGGGTGCTTTCATACTGCCTGACTCCACATGGCTTCCTCCATATGTACCTATGGAGTACTAGGAGATCCTACGTGCATCATTCAGGAACTTGGGCTCCTTCACAGGACTTGGGGAAGAAAAGGCTGTTGTTGTAAACCCTCCTGTGATTTCCTCTCAATGTGATGACCCTGTGATGTCTTCCTTCCCATTTGAGGACCAAACATGAGTTGCAAGTCCAGCACATACCAAATACTCTGGGCAGAGTACAGATCCCAAACATGCTGTTCCTGTCAAGTTTCCTAGCAGAGAGGGCTGCAAGCCCACCAGGAACTTACAAGAGTTACAAGAGAATCCAGGAGCTGCACTGTGCTGGTCGGCAAAGTGTTTGCATCTGCAACAGATGGGCTGTGTGCCATTTAAAGGGACATAGTGATAGGACTGGCACAGACAATGGCTCACTCTACAAGGCACACAAATAGGATGGTCTTTGGGAATCACTTCATAGTCTGTTTTGTGTTGTTTATACCTAAAACAGGCAAAAATAGGAACTTTTATAACTTTGTTAGCATTTGTCAGAAAACTAACTGAAAGGCTTATAATTTATCTTACAAGTTCTATTTTGAAGAATCTTTAATTATATTAATTACTGTTGTTAAATTTCAATTACATGCATAATATCAGGTGCTTTCACATCCATTCATTACATAAATATCATAGATCCTTATGTTTCATTTTGACAATATCAGAATCAACCCAAGTGATCAACCATAACTCAAGCTGAATTTATTGCAGACTACAAAACCATTTTAGTTTCAAAAAATGTATTGAGATTTGGATTTAAGAATAGATCTTATGATTTAAAATCTAGTTTTCTCAACCTTTAGACCTTAAGTTAACTTACTTATACTGTACTGTAATGTTTCTGGAAACATTTTACATTTTCTTGATTTTAAAAAATACAACAATCCAAAACAAGGGAAAGATTCCTACCGGTGAGTACAAAAGCACAGTGTCTCTGGTCCCACAAACTTACAGTCCACGCCAGTTCGTGATCGCCAGCTCACATACAACCTGTTCTGTAACCGAACTGGTAATACTTTTCTTTTGTACTCTTCATATTCCTCAGGGGTAAAGAGCTTTCCTCCATCATCGTCACCTACAATTCTGTAAGCATGTCGTAAAAAAACCCCAAACATAAGGAAATGAAGACAATAAAAGTAGGTTTCTCAAGACATTTTTCAAATAATATATAACACTTTTGCTGTAAATGAAAAAAAAAAATTTCATAATAGTTTTCTATTTATATATATTTAACAGAACTATATCTGAATTTTAGAGAATTTTGTGAATAATATTCTTTTGAAAAATTTGCTCTGACAGACCGAAAATCAGGACTGTAAGAGAGAAAGAAAAAATTAGTAAAGCAAACTACCGAGCTCCTTTCCATACAGCAGAAAAAGCAGGGCATCACAGGTTGTTTAACCAGTCAGCCCTGCCTCAGACTTCTTGAATGACCTCTGGCAAGTCACTTCACCCATCTACACCTAACTGTACTGCAGACTTGTATCAGGTTATTTAATCTTAGTCTACTCCAAGTAAGATTATTCAACTGCAAGTAAGTAACCACACTGCCATCAAAGTTAAAACAATACATTCAAGCTGTCTTCTAATTTGCAAGAAGTCTATGCTAGTTTCTGTAGATAAAGCTGGTAGCAGCTGTATCCCACACCTTGGACAGGCCCATTTGGTTAAGATACCACTGCTGAAGTCACTGAATAGCCAGGCAGGAGCGTAAGGGCACGAGTTTTTACGCTGCTGGTGCCGCTGACAGGTTGTCCTCTCCCACCCCGCACCGCACAGGCCTGGACGCGGCCAACGCTTCACTCGCCTTTACTCGGCATTTGCAACATGGCCTGGGGCCGGTGAGGCGTGCGGGGCCGACGTCCCGGGGCCTGGCGCTGCATCGCAGCAGCCGCGGGCCAGGGAGACAGCCCTTCACCACCGAGAGCCGCTCCCAGGCACCCCACGGAGCCAGTCGGGCCCTTCCGACTTCGCCGGTACGTGGCGGGGGCGAGGAGTGGGGAATGTGACACAACGAAGCTGTCGCAGACCCCGAAGAGGCGGGTTCAGGACGGCGGTAGGCAAGCCGCGCCTGTCTCCTCAGGGGACGCTCCAGTCAGGGCAAGGAAAGCGGCCCGGGCCCGGCGGCAACGCCGGGCGGAGCGAGTCCCCAGCCGCTGCCGGCCCACTCCCCCCCACGGCCGGGCTGAAGGCTCCCGGCCCTCACCCCAGCGACACCCACCACGCCGCGGCGCCCCACCCTTCTTCCTTCTGCGGCCTGGCTCTGCCCTCACCGCTGGTATTCTGCGTACTCGTCCAGGGCTGCCGCGTCCATCTGCAGTCGCTCCATGCCCGGCGCTGCCGCTGTTGGGGTGCCCGCGGGCAGGGCGCCCGGAGCGTTGGGCGTGGGGAGAGGCCGGCGGGGCGGCGGCGCGCCCGCAGCGGCACGTACCGCCTGGGTAACTGCAGACCGGCGGCTGAGGAACGTGCCCGTAACTGCGGGGCCTCTGCCAGCGGCTGTAGGTACGGCGAGCCCCGCGCCAGGGCACGCGTGGGTGCTCCTCACACAGCCCCCACGAGATGGCGGGCACCCCTCTCAGAGGAGACCCTCTCCCTGACCTGCAGGGCACCGACACAATCGTCCACAGAATCAACCGACCACACAAAAGGTCATGACTGCCCTAAGCCATCCTGGCGCCTGCCCCTGCACTTGTGTGGTCCTGAGCGGCTGCTACTGCTGAGGCCTTACCTTAGACCACCACCTTCTGGTGGGTAGGTGAGAGGTGGTCACTGATTTCCTGGCACTTTTCCATTATAAAATACATGTTCCTTTATAAAATAGATGTTTTGTTCATAGCTCAAGACAAAAGGTGGCTGACTTTGGGAAACACTCATCATCAGAGATGGTTCTTAGACTGGCAACCCGCAATTCCTAATTCCTCTCCTTGTGCCACACTGAAACAACTCCTCCAGGGTGCTCAAAGGCTGTAGTAAATAGACCACAGGCTGCTATTTCTGATATGTCACTGTGTAAATTGACTGCTTCCTCTTGATACAAACATACCAGTCACATAGTGACTGAATGTGTGACTGAAAGGTGCAGTACGTTTTCTTAACTGAGCTTTAGGAGATTGATATTTAAATTGTGCTTTGCATCTTAGCATAAGCTATAAGCCCTCAGACTGTCAAAATGAGGCCCAAGAGAGTAGGCTTTTTCCATACAATAAAATGACAGGTGCCTGTTGAAAAAGATACAGCAGTTCAAGGAAATCTCCGGGTTGTTTAGCAGTGGGCAAGCCACTAGCACGGTAGCAGAAGAAGGAGAGAGATACCACAAGGACCAAGGCAGTATTTTGCCAAAACACCCCCGAGAGAGAGATGAAACAACGGAGACTCTCAGGTTTCCAGCAGTATCTAAAATGATAGGACATATGGGCTGGACATTTGTCCTGTGGCTATGCCACGTGTATAAGAAATCTCACTGCAATACAACACGCATGTTCTGTCACGCTAAGATCTGCACACAAACAGAAGACAGAAAAGATAGGGAAGCAAGTCATCACCACAGTCAATAGGGGAGGAAAATAAAACCACACCAAAAAATTCAGAATTGTTTGTCCAGAGAAAATTCCTCCTGTGACCAAAACATCAGAAAAGCAGCAGATGGGGGAAAGGGGAGCTTGAAAGCAGGACAAGAAGCTCTGCAGAGTGGGAATTCAAAGGTACACACTGCTGCACAGAAACTACACAAAGCTGAAGGTCTTGGAGAAACCTTATCTGTGTGCACATTTCACTGGTGCCAGGGATCCCAGCACTGCATTGTAGAGGGAGAGCTCCGGCAAGCCTGGTTCACGCACAATGAGCAGAGTTCCTATGTCATGAGTTAATGCACCCCATCTGCACAAGATCTTTGTTAAAAACAGTGCTCTGAAATACAGTTGAGGTTTGGAGAGCAGAGCCAGGTTTCTGAATTAGGCAGCTCTTGGTGAAGACTACAAATATTAGTCTATATTGTACTTTAGTGTCAGATTACCCATGAAACAGGCAGTGGGAAGGTGTTGAAAGTGGGAAATAAAAAGGTTTTTTTTGTAGGGCACCTGTCCTATGCACTACCTCCCATTTTAAAAATTGAGGATTTATTCCTGGATTTGATCACAGCAAGTCTCATCTGCGATGAAGAAAGTTAGTACTTGGTTTATCAGCATCCCAGCATCTGCTTGGATCCAAATTTGTACTCACAGACTTACTTGGGAACAGATAGAAAAGATGAAAGACGTTGTGATTAAGAAACTGAGTTCTTAGCTAATGAAGATATTTCAAGCACCCACTGTTTTACTGTTATAGCATGAGTACTGGAATACATCTTGGATTCAGAAAACTCTCTCCTGTCCCTTCTGAGACTGTTAATGGACATCTGAAATCAAATTCATTAAAGACTGAGTCAAAACAGATTTTTCATGGCAAACTATTAAATAATTTTGAATAGCAGGAAAAAAAAGGCAAAAAAAAAGGCAAAGAGGCCATGCCACAAGGTAAGAAAAAGGAACAGAAATCCAGATGGCATGTTTTACCTCCTATGGCTGTGATGTAGCATATGGATGCTGCTGGCCCAAGATCTCTGAACACATCAAAGTGGGTTGAACATATGGACACTCACTTACAGTACAGCTCGGTGAGACCTAAGGTGCTGCCTACCCATCAAAGGCAACAGCTTAATGCTGCACAGGGTGTTGACAGTCTCTCGCAACACCCTCTGTTAACAATGAAATGTGTGACGCTTTAAATTTTTTTAAATCCTTACAAGTTTGACAAGTGTTTTAAAATTCATCTCAGTGAAATACCTATGCAAATTGAAGATAGCCACTTCATTAATGCAAGAATAAATAATTTAGAAATAACTGATTTAATATTTTAGACCTCAAATCATCATGTTGAAGTAGTCATTCTATTTCTATGCGTTTGGTCAATGACTTCTCTCTAATTAGCTATTCTGAAAATGAGAAGAATTGAAGTGGCATAAAAAGTAATGGAAACAGTTTCCATCAATTTGTTTCCTCCTTCCACATTTGTTACCAATATTCTGATATATTTAAAAGCAAATGCAAGTAGTATCCATTTATTATAAACCTCTAACTATGACCATATATTATGCTACAATAAAAATTAGCGTTTGTATTATTAACCCTAGTTTACAGGCATTAAAAAATGTCAGTGTTTCTCTTCAGGTTTGCTACCAGAGAAACTGAACATGATGAGACATCTACTGAGCAGAGCAGGTTGACAAACGCCACAAGGAATATGCAAGCTCACGTGCAAGCACAGGTCAACTTAAAATGAAAGGTTTTTGCTGGAGGTACTGACAAACATAGCTGGGAAATCTGTAGTAATTAAGATCACTTACAGATAAGATAATTCAGTAACGTGATGTCACTGGTGTTTAAGTGATGTGGTTTCATTTATGTATGTAATGGGAGGCTTTTTTCTTTAAATTTGGCCTCATTTTAATAACCTGTATGATATTTTTAAACAGATAAAAATGCAAACATGCACCATCCCAGATAAACTGAGATTTAGTGAAATATCAATTCAGTAACAATCTATTCCATATGAGAAACATTGCAAAAGTCTAATCCACCTCTGTAGCTGCTATAAAAGGAAGCTTTTCTTGCCTTTGAAAAAGTATTTTACATACTATCAAATACATTAAATCAAACCCCATAGCTAGCAGACAGCATTGTTTTGTGAAGCATAAACTAATGAAAGGACACAATCCCAGGTAAGAAGGTCGTATATTAATTAATTACTAAAGATTTCAATAGGCACTCTACATGACTTTTAAAGTAAAAATGTTTTAGAGGTTTAGCTCATTCCGTGGAGTATTTTGAGGGAGTATTTTCTAAAAAGTTTTTAAGAAAACATAATAAACTGTAACTTAATTTTTATGTAGTTACTTTTCTAAAGAAACTTCTTGTAGCAGTTCCCAAATTTACTCTGCTTTGGGATTCCCACGAACAAGGGCCACAAGAGCAGCAATTACCTGCAGAATATGTACCTGCACGGGAGGCTCTTCCTCACTGGGGCAACTTACACACATCGCAGACATGATGCAGTTTGGAAACCTCTGCATTAGCAAATATTTTCAATTATAATTTAGATCTGTGTAGCCAACCTCTTTGAATGGTTGTGTTAATGAAAAACAAGTGCTTGGCAATTACTTGGAAAAACAGACAACGTGCAATGTGTTAGGCATGTTACTGGATGCCAAGGATACTGATGTTTCATCACATTCATTATAAGAACTTCTACATCCTCTTGCCATGTTTCTGTATTGTTAAAATTATTTCATTAAGAACAGATCAGCCAACTTCTGTGATCCTAACAGTGGATAAGCAGCTTGTTAAGGGCTGTCACAGTGTGTCTCAGTGGAGTATCCGTCTGTCCATCCATTCATCCCAAAGGTTCTTTAATGTGGAATCACTCAGCATTTTCAGTTCTTCACACACGGTTGTGAGACAACTCTTGGATATCTTAATTACATTAAGGTTACTATGGGAGATTCAAAAGTTATTGATTTAGATGAGGAAATAAAAAAAAAAATCCAACTAGAGAATAAAGACAATCTTCTCTAAGAAAAATGTTTGCATGCCAGATATTTGGTTTGTGGAACTTGAGAGCTGTTATGAGACCTGTGGTGCTTCTAGCTGTTTAGACAGCAAAGGATCTACTCTTTCCATTTTTCTTCATTAGAACTTTTGTTTGGGAGTGGATCTTGAACACTTTTTGCTCACTACATTAAACAGTCATTCACAGGCACAGAATTATTACCAATTACCCAGTGAAATCAGCTGGTAAACACTCATGAGGCAAATTACAGTGGGAAATTCAAGTCTCTTAATTTACCAGAAGATTTAAAGAATGAAATCAGAACACCACCACCACCCAAATCGGGAGTTCTTTGTATAAGGGAGGTTGTATGCCTCTCTGCCCTCCAAAGAAAAGGAAATCCAAATCCAGCCTAGGAACCAATCAACAGAAGGGAGATTCTGTACTTCATAAAACCTGGGAGCAGGTCACTTTGGGGAGTTTTGTGATGTCACCTGGAATGGGAAATACACAGCTGCAGCATACAAACTGCAGCACAGCAGAAATATGATTTAAATAGTCCTTAAAAAAAAAAAAGTTTGGCAACACAACCAAATGCTGTGATACTGTCACGTCTTCTGGGTCTGGAGCAAGTTGTAGGCTTTCTCTTGCTTCTTTTTCACAAGCCCTTGGGTTGGGTTCTTTACACAACCTCCTGCCATTGCAGGGTTGCCACACCTCTCAAAATACCCTATAAAGAAGGCTGCAGGGTAGAACATGCAGATGTTTTCTTGCTGCTGTTGTTGATAGAAAAGGCATATATAAGGTCTCTGTTGACACCCTCCCCCTCTCCCTCACCCTCTTCTCTTTAATCTACACACTTGAAGTTTAGTTTTGCTACTCTGAAAAATGCTGTCACCTCAGCAAAAAGGATGAAGCTCAGCTTCCACCCTTTGCACTGCCAGAGCACAGAAATCATGGCAGGAGTACTGTGCTGGATATCTGGCGAAGGGAGAACACATGTCAGCATAGAGACAGAGCACAGAACAAGACTGGCCACAAAAAGAAGGGCAAGACTTATCACAGACACTGAGTAATCGCTGTATCAGCCCCTAATGCTGGTTTTATGTAAAATTAGATGTAGGTTGCTACTAGAGTATTCTTAATTTGCTTCTTGATAAACAGTTCTTTCAACTATATTTATGAATAGAACATTTGTGCCATAAAACACAGGTATTTCACAGTTCTCCCTATATCTGTCAAGTACAAGCTAATTCCAGTGAGCTATTGCACCACTGAAACCTGAGGGAAAAGCATCTATTTGCTAATGGCATTATGAATTCCTATGAGGAGTACATAACTGCACATAAGTTAGTGTATCAGTCTCCAAAATCCTTGCATAAAACAAGCTGTGAGAAATATTCACCTCACAATTTCTGTTATGCTTAACAATCCTCAATAACCTCAGGAGTTCACGTACCCGTACAAGAAAAGAAAAAAGTCACTTTGCAAACATACACAAAACATGTTTATATTACTGTTTATAGCACAAAGGGGCACCACTCACCAACGTTTGGTACCAATAGAGCACTCAAGGAATAAAAAGCACAGATAGATATAAAACCCTTATTTTATTATTGTCGATAGAGACCTGAAGATTCAAAAGAACTTATACACTTGTTGTCTTCTCTCTTAATGAATGAGGTCACTCATTAAGAGTGAAGTCTTCACTCTTAAAGATGTAAATTGGTCCTTTT
>VYZX01009795.1:178334-246242 GCA_013401335.1 Brachypteracias leptosomus | reverse complement strand
TTTTTTTTTTTCCCCCCCTCCGTTTCTTTCTCTCTTTACCTCTAACCTGAGGAAAGTTTCAGGACATCTGAATTTCAAGAGCAAAAGAACTCAGTGGTTGAGCAGGAAGAATATCAGACAGACTATTACTAAACTACAAAGGCATACAATTTTCCAATCCAGAAACATCTATAGCAAGAATGACAAGACTGTTAAAAAGAACAGGAGCCTTTACAGGTACAATGAAAAATTTATTTTTCTCTTTCTGCATTGAAGTGAGTACATGTTTACACACAATGTGACAGGAAAAAAAAAAAAAAAATCACTGGATACTATCTAAGATTATAAGTGTATTTTTCCTTTGTAAGAGTCTCAAATATCAGAAGGGAAATAGAAGAAAAGAAAAAAACACATAACTTTGGATGGTATATCATCCAGCACCTCTGATTTTACTGGTGGGGTTTTTTTGTTAGTATAGGATTAGACCACATCCACCCACCCCCCAAAACCCATGCACAGAACACTTTTGGCAAAAGTCCCTGAACACACCTGCCCTCCCTCCCCCCCAGATATTCAGTACATTTTTAAAAATAGGCTCAGTGGCACCTTGTCTTCAGTAACGCTTTGAAATACAGTGCATCCACACTGCAGTTCACTTTGCTTTAAGGCTCACTTAGACATAAGGCAAACATTACCTTAGCTCTCAAATATTCTGTGGTAAGACAACCTCAGTACATACATCTCTGTTAAATGCAGAGATGCCTTGTTTCCCTTCATTGCTTTCCCTCCTGATCAAAAAAGCAATTCAGGGAGACAGTGTGCTATACTCATCACAAATTGCAAGGTACAAAAAAGTTGAAAAGAAACAGCAATGAATAAAAATAAACAGTGTTCACATATCCAAAACTTATTTTCCATCACTTAAATAATTTTATCTGCAATTACAAAATACATACACTTAAATATCTTTGTAAGAATCACCTAAGATATCACAGGTTATGACTTGTTTTTTATTAACTGCCCTAACTCCGGCATAAAGATACACCTGGACGGTGTTACTACCTAGGATGTTTCCCTATTATAATTAGTTTTCTTAAATATACAGTAAATTCTCTTGAGCTATTCTGACAGATAGTGCAAATAAAGACTTTGGGTCGCAATTTAAAAATATTACTGCCAATGCTATCCTCAATTTTATATTGTTTTAGTAAATGAGTAATGAAATATTGTAAGCATACACATTTTCTAACATCTGTTTAACAATGTATTGTCCTCAGTTATCTTGGCTTAATGCAGATCACAAAAAATGAGTAAGCTACAATACTGCTCACCTATCCAAAAGATATATTTATACTTAAATAAATACGTTTAGAAACCTACCTACAACTTCCCCATTGTTTTCCATTTATTGTTATTATCCAACAGCATACTACATCAAATCATGATATCAAAATATCTTTAGAGACACCAAAGATCATTCCAGAAGTACTGCTCAAAGGCGATGAAATACTACTTTGAGAATCTATGCACAGAAGTTAGGCCTACATAGATCCAGCACATTGTATAACAGAATAGTTTACGCTTCTTTTAGTCAACTACTGCTTTGCCTTAGACAGAGATAAAAAGCTTATCTTAAATATTACCTATCATAGATGTAACACCACAAAGCCACCCTGTTTGCTACCTAATGTTGCTCGCTGGTTTTACACGTTTATTTGAGGTTACTGGCACCTGATTGCTAGTTCCATTAGTGGTATTTGTCGCTGAGCCGTTCACAACAATGTAATCAACTTTGTTTTCCAATTTCACGAGGCGTTGCAAGATGTCATCCAGAAGAACAGCAATTGTTCTCTTAAGATCAGCTGAAGATAACGGAAAAAAACAAATTAAATCCTATTACTTCCTAGGTGTGGAAAAGAACTGCTATTTCAACACACTTGCATCTTGAAACTTGCTACCCTTCCTACTACACTTTTGGGGAAAAACTGCAGAGTAGTATACAAATATAGCATTAAATAGCTACATTAAATGTAATTATATTACATAGTAAAGGCAGGAAATCCTTCAAGACAAAAAATGGGGGAGGAGGGAGAAAAGGGAGAAGAGAAGAAAAGAAAGAGTAGTCTCTTACCACAGTGAAAATGTTAACTTAATGAATAAAAGAATTAAAGTCTAAGACATTTGATACTGTCCTCCTCTTGGGTTGCTTCCTGCTCATCTTGTCATAACAGATTTGCCTCCTGAGAAGCAGCAAAAAGAGTTCAGACACTTTTATGCCTTTTGTACTCTTACCAGAGTGCCTATAAAAGGCATCCAACAACTGGTAGAACCCACTCTTCTAAGGATACCTTAAAGAAGGGGATCAAAGTACGTTAATATACCTCTTTACATATATTTTTTTAATATTTCTTTTTAAGCCTAGTACTACCCTTATTTTCACAGATAATTTTTTTTTTTCTTTATGACAGAACACAGGTACTTCAAAACTAAGGGATTTCTTCAAATCCTAAAAGATTAACCTGAGCTCATTTTAACCTGCCCTCAATAGAAGCTACAAGGGGCCACAGTGAAAGTTATAAAGACTATACTTTTATAGCTTTACTAAAAAAACCTCAAACCTATAGTCTCAAAACTATCTTTCCAGAAGCCAGGCACAGGCTCTAATAATATATTACCAGTGAATATTGGAAACATATTCATCAAGTTAACTGGTAAATCAGACAGAGAGATAGAGAGATGATGCAGCAAGTATCAAAGCCCTAGAGACATGGGAACTTCTCTCTAACGACTACTTCTAAAGCAAAGGGAGATTCTACTAAATTCATAATTGCCTTGTAGTCTCAAGACTACAAAACTAGTAACTTACTTCTGTCTGTTTTTTTACTACTTGAAGAAAATTAAAGAAAAAAGCAGAAAGTTATCAATGAAGCACAAGAAGAATCTGGAATGTTGAAGAGAGTCTGAAACTTCATCCCCATATCAAGCATGTGCTTATTCCTCAATATCTTAAGACTGACAAAAAGCACAATGTTATGGTTAATCCTGTAAGTAACAGCAGTTGTATACCTGAAGAGACCTAAAGAATTCCTGGGAAACAAAAATCTCATGTCTTAAGCTTCATTTTGTACCACATCTTAATCTTAAACTTCAATGAATAAGCTAAAACCAGTTAATACAGAGAGTTTTTTCTCTTAAAGAGTAGTATGTATTACTTCAAAGAAGAAAAAAAAGTATAACTTTAGAGTTTTCAGGAAAAAAAGATATTTGAATAACTAGTATGTTTTTTTTTTCTCTTACCATATCCTGCCATAGAGGCTCCACCGCCACCATTCATTAAATTTTTATTTTCTTCTGCCAGTGCTTTGACATATCTTTTACTTAGATCTAGTATCTGTCCACGCAACTCAGCACTGCTTTGGCGTCTTGGATACTGAAAAGTGTAGCGTAGCAACATCAAACCCCAAATGATTCCAAAAACTAGTAAAAACATACTCAGTTTCTGGGACATATTTTTTCTTGAAAATGTTAGAAACATTTCTGATGAAGGCCACTGGTGTCTTGTAATTTCAAGATAAGTAACTGAACTTTGCTCTGTTAAATTATACTACATATTAAATAAAAACAAGATTTTGATGAAGTGAAAAAATCTTGACAGGATCATCTTGAACACATCTTCTCATGTTTTAGTTGGTCTTGATTCCTGAAATTTGTCAAATATCACTTGGTTATTCAAAACTGCTACAGTTGCTGAGATCAAGGACAAACATCAATTTCCAAATGCAGTATTATTGCATAATCTAGCAAACTATTGTGGATTTGTATCTGCTTAGATACAGTCATGTTTCTATTTCACCTGTTGTTTACAAGATTTTCTCTTCTTATTTTTAGCAATTGTTATTTGCCAAAAATCAAAATTTCTGTACTTCTACAAATCACCTTACATATTTTAAATACCATAAATTGAACTGACATTAAACCCAAATGCACTTCAAACAAAATGCAGTATCTAGAAGAGGCTTGTAAAACACTTATACACAACATTTTGATGAGTTATACATACACATCTACACATAAGAAAAAAATTTTGTGAGTTTATTCACTTGATTCTTATTCCTCACTTAAAAGCGTAGGGCAAGTATAAACAGGTAGAAGGCAAAACAAAGTTCCTTGAATGGTTAGTTCAAAGTTAGGCATTATCCTTTTCTGGTTTTGTACAGCATTAACTTTTTTGGTTTGGTGTCTTGCTAATAAATAAAAAAATAAACCCAAAATAAACTGGCACATTACACCCACTTCTAGCATTTTACTGCCACTTTAGGGAAGTCTTACCATAGCAGGCAATTCTGATCCCTCAATAGATTAAGGCTTCAGGAGTAAAACAAATGGTAGGAAAGCTTCAGCAGTTAAACATGTCTAGATAGTTTGAAGCAATACAAGCGAAACATCTTCAGGGAGCTCTGTACTGGAAAAAAAAAAAAAAAATTAAACAATATGCAGGACTAAAGAGACCTTCTTTTTCACATGGAGTGATTGAAGTTGAGGGCTTCAAGCCACATTTTAAAACAGAAATGAAATTTTAAACCTAACTTCAAGAAATTGTTAGGGAAGAACATAGAATCCATTTTTATTATATTATAAATGCATACATCTGAATGCCCAATAACTTATTTCAACATACTTAAAAAAAACCCCAAATTCAGTAAGAATCTCACTGAAGCATGTCCTTCTTCTTGTATTATAAGACAGTGGCAGCAGATGTTCCAGATTCCATATATTTACATGTTATCATTGTCTTACTCATTTTTCCCCATCAAACAAATTGGATATTTTCAGTCTCTTTACATGTATTTACCTTGCATTTCTCATTTTTCAGCCACTTCTGAAGCTTCTCCAATTATTCAATACTTTTTTGTCAGGGAGTTTCTACTATTTAACATAATCTGGATAAAGATCCTTATTTTACATAATAGTTATGTTTTCCCTGTTACTCCCCATTCTTCCCCACATCTTACCTGACATCAGCACTTTTCAGACTGCAGCTACATATCTGATAAGAGTTCCCCACCAGGCTTTCTATAGCAGTACTTAAGTCTCTATTTTCATTAGAATACTGAGACTGAATTTCTCACCCTGCTAAGCACTCATCAAAACTCAACTCTGCCTCCACGGTGTTTTTCATCACCTCTGCTGACCAGTCCAACTGGCCTTACGCCGACACACCACAGCCTGCTGCAAATGCAAGTGTCACTGCCAGCAGGGTTCTGAGCTCTGCTTGTCACATACCCTTCACCTTCAATCCTCAGATAATGCTCTCAGTAGGCAGGACAATGTGACTGGTTCAACTGGCAAGTTTTCAAAGTGCTCTAAAATCAACATGCATATCTAAATTATTCTGAAAATGATCAATCCAAGGCAGGGGCAATATTAGGACTTGGACACCAAAGTTGCTGTAAAATAACAAGTTATTGTGTGCTGAATGCCCTCTAGTCACTGCCAGCATGTAAAATCTTACTTTTACTGTTGAGTGTAGTAACCTAAGTGGCAATCACAAGCCACTGAGTGAGGAATAGCTTACTTCCCCTCAGCTGTGGGATATGACCATGCACATGGACAGGTAGCCAATGCACGATTTGAAATCCCACTGTAAACTCAGTGGGATCTACTTTGTTCAAAGAATGTACTTATCACCCCCAAAAAGTGGGCTTAAGACACAAATTTTTCTTAAGTACATAAAATAAGAGAGAAAATATAAAAACTTATATTCTACAGTATCAGCATGAATATTTGGAATTGTGTGGTTAAAGGTTTCCTGAAACAGATCCTCCCTATACATGAGCTAACCCAAACTTAGTTTCCCTAGTTCTTTTGCCAAATCCACGGCTCTGCACTCAGAGTGAAAAGCAGAAACTGCACCTACATCATTACGCATCTACATAATCCCTGAATATCATTAAATATGATGGAAAACATTTATATATGAGGTCCAGGAGTAGGGTATTCACATGATGGCTCAGAAGACCAAATAGTATCTCTCAAGGAGAGCCTACAAGTTTCAACCCCCATTTCCAAAAAAGCCTACTTTTTATATTATTAAGAAAAACCCTGAACTCTGGAAAAAAACAGATAGCTCTTGCAGAATTTAAATTGTTCAGCTCTCCACAGATCTCCTGCCATATCTCATCCTGAAGCATTGAGACAATATCTCTACAGAGCTCTGGAGTGGAAATAACTCTGCCATGATGCTGTAAATAAGACCACAAGCCAGGATAAAAGTCCTAGCCAAGAGGAACAGATTGAACAAACCCCTGCCAAGGAGCAGTAGGAATTGTAGATTTGGTCTTTGCCATGTATATTCGATTTGCAGTGCACACGCTGACTACTGAAACTAATGGAAATCAAGGACTCAACCTGCTGGGCAAATGGCATAACACTAAAATACTGGCGCTGAGCAAAGGAACTGGGAGTAAGGTGTACCAAAATGAAGGGAACCATTTGTATCTGTCACTTTTCCTATGCATTTTTAGAGGCCATTCCCCTTTAATAAATTTCAGTGTAATTTCAAAGTTCAGGAGATTTGGTCTCCTCTTTCTTCCTGAAGCATGCACTTCAGTGATCTGTAACACACTCCCTGCAAGACCCTTCCAAGATTACACAGTATGGAGTAACAAAAACACAACCAAATAAGTTTATACTCATGTGATTTCTAAGTAGGAAAAAAGGGTATCAGAGCAGCAGGTGTACATATTAGGAAGCAAACAGCACAATAACTAAAACGGATGGATTGGAATATTCTTTTACCTCTTGCTGCCCTGAAGGGTCAGAGCTTCTCTATACCAACATTATAGTTTAAACAAAATTTGTCCTCACAATGGACCTTTGTTTTCAGTAATTCAAAAGTAATATCCCATGAGATAACAGCATACATATAAGAAGGAACACTGTCTCTTGTGATCTTTCTTCTCCCTCATTCTCCTAAATTCTCCTTACCCACCGCTCCCTAACAAGGGGAAAAAAAGAGGCTGAGACTTCCTTCTTCAGATGGACTTCAGCCTGGGTAGGAACCCAGGCTTGCCACTCCCAACCGCAGCTGAAGGGCTTTTTATGACAAATGCTGAAAGCAACCAAAAAAAAGTGCACATGAGACCTACACCCTGTTGGAACTCCTACCATCCCCAACCTGAGACAAAAGAAAGATGACCATGAAGACTGAGGAGTACTGACAGTACCAAATTTGAAAATCTGAGGAACAAAAGAAAAAAAAACAAAAAACAAACCACACAAACCCTCCCAAAAACCCAACCACCACCACCCCCAATCAAACAAAGCCCCTGATCTGACTGTGCAGGCAAAATGGCAATCCAACAATCCATGAAGAAAAAAGTATCTTCCAGATAGTCCTTTCAACAGGCAGGCTGAAGTGACTGATTCAAGGAGCAATTTTTCAAAGTTCTTTAAAATCAACATGCATATCTAAATTATTCTGAAAATGACAAGCCCAAACTAGGGGCAACATTAGAACTTGTAACTACAAGCAGTTCCTGAACATAGGATCTGAGCCTAGGTTTGCCTTTTGTAGACATAGGGAGTTTGATTTGCTTCACTGTTGGTACTGCTGGTTGTCCCAGAAACATATTGCCACAGCCTGCCAATGTGGGTTTAACATTGTCCAGCGGTAACGCAACAAACACTAACATGCATCTGGCAAGGAAAGCAATGAACTAAGGCACTCATCCTTTCCAAAATAAAATTGTATCTCTATTCTCTGAGCTGTGTTCCAACATCAGTTATATAACTTATATTACTGAGTTCACAAAAGGAACAAGAGCCAAAGAAAAAGCAACAGAAAATCCGTTATACATTCCATAATAAAGCAAAGTTCTAGTATCTCTGACGCTACTTAACTAAAGAGTAGCATCAGACCTCAGTTTGAATACTGACCCTTCTCCATGGAAACCAGCCCATACCTACAAAATATCAAGCTTAAATTTTATTGCAAAGCCTTCCTGAGATTCTGCTTTACTTATTCCCAGTAAAACCCAGAGATTATAGTCATGTTCAACACAAGAAATGCAACAATCTGTAAGGCAATGGAATGCCTCACATCCTCTGCAACAATCTCAGGGTGTCTTGAAAACAAGGCATACCCAGATCCTTAAAAGGATGCACTGTAATGCACCTTACAGCACTGTCAGTTCTGCCAGTCACTCAGCTCAGTATATATTTGGCAGTCATTTTTTTAAGTCTGTCTGAGAGATCCCAGCCTTCCTAAACCACTAGAAGTGGTTGTCAGCATCAGCAGGGCAAATTTAAAACTGTGCTGAAGAGATGATGTGTACCTTCTAGCTTTGAAAAATGTTCAAGACAGATAAAAATTACTACTGACAAGAGAAAAAGAAAGCAGCAGGCCCATCAGGTATTTCTGGTAGTTATTTGTAAGTAGTTTTACCAAAAAACTAACAAGGCAGAGTCAACAAGAGGTGAAGAATAGAGAAAACATAAGCCAGAGCATTCCATTGCATTCAAGGATCAAAAAGACAAAGGGTAAAGCCAAGAAAAATGCATTGAAAATAGTATTTTTAACATAAAGTCCAATAAAATCAGCTCTTCGGTTATATATTTTGAAAGACAGAATGCCAAATACTGGGGCAGTAGTTCCTCAGTGATACCCTGGAGACCTCTATATGTCTCTAATGAACTAATATATTAAGAAAGTAGCCTTGATAAATGGAAATTTTACTCAATCTTTTACTTACTACCATAATATGTATCTGTTCGGACTGCCAACAACATGACACAGTGAGTTCAAAAGCAAGGCTGGCTTTGAAACATATTATTAACTGTATAAACATAAGTAATTTATCAAGACAGAGACAAAAAGATACAAATCCAGATATAGTCATAGGAGACTGCATCCAACTACAGACAGAGGAAGGGGAAAAAAATCTTGTAACAAAACAGACAGCAGATAGAAATTAGGACAGTACAAATAAAAGCTGACAGTCATAATTACTATTAAATAATTGTACAGTACAAAATTAGACTTTATTGCCATCTCAGTGGAAGCATAACAAATTTATTAAACTATTAAGGATGTAAAATTAAAATACTAAAATTATGTCTATATAAGAAATTTCTATTAAAGTCATGGCAGCAAATACCTGTGAGTACAGTGAGAGTACTGTATTAATAAACAATTGGCTGTGCTGTAACAGGCACAATGATTGATACCTCACCGCAATAGCCAACAAATGTTTCAGGAAGACAAAAATCACAGGGCATTACAGAATACCAGGAAATATTTCCACAGTCTATCAGCTGTATCCTATTAGTTTCCTTTTTTGCATCTACTTAGAGTGTGCTCCCTCTGGCCCATTTACCTCCGTTACCTCCAAAAAAAAACCCCAAAACTTTTTTTTTTTCCCAACAGAAAACTTTGAGCACCACCATCACTTAGCTGACAGACATCAGGCTGATCATTCTGAAAGCAGACAGACCAGTTCTGTGTTACTTGGAAACCTCTTGGCACAGCTGCCGTGCAGCAATGAAAACGAGGAGTCTAAAGAGTGACTCACACACACACAAAACATAGAACATACTCACTAACCAATTAATTTTTGAAGACAGGGACAATGAAATAAGCACCTAGAAGTTCAAGAGCTCTGTACTGAGACTTCTCAGAACACCGAAAATGATGTTTGCATGCCAGTAGTTTGCAGTCTCAGATAGCTATCAGTTTGGCAGTAAGAGAAAAATTCTGCACAAGGTGCAGCTGGCAAACGGGTGCTCGAAGAGGTAAAGTATATTCTGTCACACAGGACCACGATTCCTGGCAATACACAGAAACTACAGTTCTCCATTCCTACACGTAACACAAACTCCCTTTAACAAATCATCTTACCCACATCATTCATATTCAAAACTGGTGCCTAAGGAAGAATCACATTCCTTGTATTTTTAAGAGCACATACGTTCCTGAAAATGCCAATAAAACCATTTTCCTGTCCTAGCACATTTGTAATGGTGACTTTTGCAGACCCTTTGGTTCCCAGGTTCATTAATCAGGTTCACTCAGACAGCTGCTAGCACCATAAAAGAGCAAAATAACCTACTCAGAACCAAATGATTAACAGCAATGTGTATCCCCAGACAAGTGAAACCATGTTTGAGCTGCCTTTTGATGATATCAACTCTCAGCATGTTGCTGTAAAATTTAGTCGACAGAAACATGTCACCAACAGAGAGGAAAAAAGAGAAGGAAACCCTACTGACAAAACCTCAGCAATGCCTGACATGACAGAGCCCATCAAAATGCTATTCTTGTGTGCTGATGAGACTTGAGCATCTTTCCAGACTGCATCATGCATCAGTTCACGGAAGACAGAATTTATATTAATACCTGCTAGGCTCAAGTGAAAAGAACAGCGCTGCCATCTTAAGAATAGGTAAGAAGACATATTTCTGGTGAAAAAAAAGGCTGCCCTATTGGTATGATGGCTGCTGGAATGCAAGTTTTAGCAGTTCTGTACAACTTTTGGAACGCATTGCCGAAGGAGTCTGCCTAGTGCTTGGTGTCTTTTCCAGGACATCTATCTTTATACCTTCTCCCACAGCATATGTTCCTTCATTTCCTGCCTCTCCATGCCCTAGACTTGCAACTACCAAGGAACATTGAAATAAAAGTTTTAAAAATATCCCTTTGCTTTATTGCTACCTGTTTTTCAGGGAATACCTTTAATGGATATTCCAAGTGAAATCATAGAAAGACATTTGTTTTAAGGGAATAGCAAAAATGGGTACCTACCTACCTACCTACCTACCTACCAAGAATAGCTATTCTTCTACAGTGCTGCAACAAAGAAAGAAGAAACCTCTTTGTGTGCTCCCTCCAGTTCCTGTCCCTCAATGTAGCCAAAGGATATCTGGGCCAACAACAATCACAGCTCACCAAGCAGACAGATATTGTCACTGCTGACAAGCTGCTGGGACTACCTCAAACATATCTTAAACCAGAAGCGGTTTTACCTCCTACACCCTTCTAAGAATAGCATACAACCAATTTGTTTCATAGCTAGGCATTTGAGTTGAAAGCAAAAACATAACACTCTAGACTTGAAAATTCACATAACAAGTTTACAGTGGCTCTGGTATAAAATCATCTGAGTGCCCTAACACTAGATTACCTATTTTATTTCAGTATTTTAGAAATACTGGTGACTTGTTCCTATTTTTAATGCATGCAGTCCTTTTTGCATTGTTTTTATTTTACACTTTCTGCCAACAATTGTTTTTCTTTTGCTGTGTCTTAAGGAGTCTGCTTAAGTACTTTGTGGCACCTTAAAGCACCCTGGCTTTTTTTCAGTGTCCCTCCCCCTTTATTTTGCCTCCTACTATCAGAGAATGCTTTTAAAATAAACCAACTATTTAAAAAACAGAAATTCTTTGTTCCTTGCCTGTGGGCAGTCAGCCAAGATTTGAGATTTTGAAAGGGGAAATGACTTGGCAAGGGTTGAAGAAAATTAAAGAAGGCAGATATCAATGGGGACAGTATATTACACTTGCTGAAGTTCCCCCCCTCCCACTGGGTCCATCTGGGCCCCAAAACGTTTCTCTATCTCTGTATCAACTTCTTAAGAAAAAAACATCTCTGCTTCATTCTGCCTGGGACACTTTTCCACACAAACACTGATCCCGTAGAACAGTAGCAAAAAGGGGCTTGTACCACTGAGGAGAGAGAAATAATTTAACTTGCCTGGTTTTATTTCAAGAAACCTGCAGAATTCAAAGTGAGTATGGATGGATGTGTGCAAGGCATCCACCAAAAGTACATTTCCGTGGTAAAGCCAGGATACAAGCTGGGCCTCAGAGTCACACTCCCTCCCACAGGGCTGATCCAGTTGAAGATTTTTAGAAAAAGAACACTGGAGGCAATGCTAAGGTCTTTTCTTCCACATATTTTATTATTTGTGGATTGACTTGTCAGTTTATCTTAGCATAGCAAGGGTTATGACAGACAGTTAATCATAGCACTGTAGTGGTGTGCACTGCAAAAATATGTTGTCAAAATTAAGTAGAAGGTACCCAAAAGTGTAACTGTACATTTATATCATGGTAGCCTCTTATTTCTTCATTATTACTGAAGAGACCAACTTCAGTGGAATGTTTTTAAGTCCTCTTGTCTAGACCTCTAGTCTAGGCCTCAGTTTACACAGGAAAAGTACCTAGTTAGTTCTTTGCAATCCAAAGTTAATCTTTTAAATTACATAGGCAAATGGTAATATAACTATTTTTTTGTAAAGTTGACAATCACAAAAGAAAATCTAGGAGACTATTAAAAATGCTTAGTCGAGGAAACCCAGCCCACCTAACACTACAAGTTTTCAATCACAGGTGAAAGAGCTTGTCAAATAAACACTATGTAAAGTGCATTTTAGCAGTAAACTTGTACCAGCACAAAACACACTCATTTGAATGACTGAGCTCCACAGATTTTTGACAGCTACTGGAATCAATTTAATAGCTATTTTTGACACTTTCTGGTCTTCAGATATGTTGACTACACAGCTGACAACTTAAGATGACAGCATGCATTTATCCTACTTACAGTTTGGGCAAAATGCAAGAACTAGTGCCCTTAACTATTCTTGGAAAAGGTACAAGTGATCATGAACTCCAGGGGAAACATTTAACTTTTAGCAGTTAAATGACGTCCAATCCCCAAACTAAATCACAACACACGATTACCTAATACCAACGCCTCCTTCAAGAAGCTAAAGACCAAAAGGAGTCTCTAAAAGCACAGACTACAAAGCTTTTAACAAACAAAAAAAGGAAGTAGCTTTATTTCCAACTGTAAAAGCCTTAGAAAAAGACCTTTTTACTAGGCCAAAGGAATTCCAGCATAATTGCTTAATCCTCTGGAGTCCTCAAGTACCTGAAATGAATTATTAAACAATTATATATTGTAACACATAAAATAACAAAAAGAGTGCAGAATAATTTAGGCTTTATACACATGGGTATCTCCAGCAGTCAAAATGGGAACAAAGACAGCAATAAATTTCCACATTTGATCGAAACCTACAATCGCTCCTCTTCTGACACTAGAACAAGATGCTACTTACAATATATTATCTTTACATTTTCTCCCTTCCTTGATATTCCACGATCATGAAACAACAATTCCAAAAATTGGGAAATTGGCTCCAAAATAAATACTACATTACAATTAGAACAAATCACAGGCATGCTTAGCTATTATGTTCATCATATTCATACTGTGAGGATTCTGTTAAAAAAAAGGTCACAATTCCTTCAAAGCTCACTTTTCACAGTGAAAAACTGTGCCCCTCCCACCCTTTCACTCATTGAGCTGGCAAAACACTACCACTCAGTTGTTAACCTGATCTACGCTGCACTAAGGAAACTCCATGTCAGAGGACTGAAAAAAAATTCTCTCTGCTTTGCTCCGTGGCACCCAAACACAGAAACTACCTGCATTCTAGCTGTCAGTATCTTTCAGATGACAAGATACATAAAAGAATTTACAGGATGCTTTCATGTTAGATTAGGAAACTGGAAAGAAAATTTACTAATAATGAATGATTAATGGGGCTACAGAAATAAGGTAGGGATAATAGTATGTTATAAATATTTACAGAAATAGATTTAATGGAAGATTTAAAATGTCATTAAAATATCATCAAATGTTACATATGAAAGCAATTTGACGTTATTGCAAGAAGGAAACATTATTCCACAACTCTTGCTGCCAGGAAGCTTCATCTTTTATAATCTCCTAAAATTAAAACAAATGTTTTGCCTGTTATTTTTTTTATGCAAACTTGTGAGTGCCAGAAGATCACTTAACCTAAGGTTATTAAGGATCCCGCTTTTGCTTGAATACGGATTAAACAAACATTTTTTTTCTTCCTTCTAAGTTTCATCACATGCTTTTTGCCTCTTTGAAAGTTAGGTCCTTGAAGTACAAGAAAGACATCAATCTTGCAGAGTCACTGCAGTCATAGTTTATGACAGAAAGGCCACTGCAAATGAAAAGGGAAACCAGAAAACCCCCTTTTCCTTCGCTGTTTCCTCACTAGCCAAGGACACTGCATCACAGCCCAGGCATACGGTTACCCAGCCGAAGGGACCGCGGCGGGCAGCAGAACACGCCGTACCCGCAAGAGGGGCTTGCAGTAAAGTGGGCTGCCAGAAAGACTCGCGCTGCCACCCGCCACCGGAGCCCGCAGAGCAGGAAGGAGACCGGCTCGCAGGCAGCACCGAGCTCCCACGCAGCCCAGCGGCACCACCGCTGCGGAAAGACAGGTGGGAGAAGCAGAGGACGCTGGCGGCCGAGGCCAGCAGGACGATAACCTGTCCCGAAGCAGGGGGCCAGAACAAAGCGGGGCGCTCAGGCGAGGGGAACACCAAGTCTGCCCGGCGGCCGCAGCCAAGCCACGGCCACCCCGCTCCCCGCCTCGCCACCCCCGGCCGAGCCTGGCGCTCCCCTGACCGCCCTCCCGGACTGCCAGGCCCCCGCCAACCCCGCGCCGCCACCGCTCAGTAGGAGACCCTTCCTCGCCCCCTCCCCGGCCAAGCGGCACAGCTCTTTCCCTCTCCGCTCCGCCTCCCGGCGCCTCAGGAGAGCGGAGCGGCCCTGAGAGAGCCCCCCACCCCGCAGCCCCGCGATACCTCCGCTCCCGGCCCGCAGCCGCCTGACAGGCGCCGCCCGCTCCGCTTCCGCCCACCTCGCGACGCGACGCAGTCCCGGAGGCCCCGCCCCGCAGCCTGCCGCAACACCCCCTCGCGCTACCGGAGGCGCATGTGCGGCCCGGTCCTTGCCCGTCGGGGTGGGGCGCGGGAGGGGCGTGGAGTGCAGGCACCGCTGCTGGGAGCTGCCACAGGGAACCGCTGCTGCCTGTGCGGGTGCGGGGCTCGGTTCAGCTCGGCTCGCTGGCCGCAGCACCGGCGCGGAGAGTCGCAGCGCGCTGTCGGGGAGAGAGGCGGGCGGCGTGGGGGCCGGGAGGGCGATCCGTAACTGCAGGCCCAGAGTCCTTCTCGGAAACACCCACCGACGGGCTCCAGATGGGAACCCCCGGGAAAGCTGGAGAGCTGCGTGGCCGTGCCTGTCAGTTCCCGGTGTCGTCCCTACGTAAGGACTGCCTGCGGGAGTGCAAACCAGGAGAGGCTTCGTTTGTGCCCTCTAACGGCGTCCTGGCAGCGGGCTCGGGAAGCAGTCCGGGGCAGGGGCGGTTTAGCCCTCTCTCGCTGTGGTAACCACTGAGAGTTAATGTAAATTTGCGAAAATTAGGCAACTGTTGAAGTGAATAGAAGGCTGTATTCCAACAGGGATTTCAGCTGAAGCTACACTGAAGGAATGATACATTAGTTTAATTATGCGATCCATTACATGGACAGAAGTCTTTTGCTAAATTATGCAACAGTGAATGAGGATAAGCAAAAAAATAAAGGCTGAAATACTTGATAAGTAAGCTTCTGAGTGAACAGATTGTATATTGTGTAGCACCAATAAAATTGTTGCTAGAAGTGTTTTAAGCAGAATAACCTCATCTGTTTCTGTGGCTATTTTCTCATCAAGATTTCCTCTTGAAAGGATCAAAAACAGTCTGAAATGGACTTAACAAATGTACTGCAGTTATTTACTGCTATTTATTACTGTACTATTTGCTCAGTGATTAAGCTTTTATTTTCACAGACGTGCAGTGAACAGCTGTAATGTCTTTGCAAATATAATTTATATGGTATTTAGAGTTTACTAGGGAGGGAAAGAGAAATTTGTCAATGGTGTAATCACAGGAAGATTTGCTTGTGGAGGTCATTAAATTGTATTATAAAATCTGTCTCCATATAAACGTACTCTTTGTTGACAGGAACACTCAACTATTAATGACGTTCTTAATTCCTCTTGCCTGAAGGCCTCATGTATTTGGTTATTGTTCACGAACACGCGTCTCAATATTATGTGATACTTTTTTTCCTTATCCAAGATCTGTGGTAAAAACTATATCACAGGATAATATTAAGCACCATGTTTCTCCTCAGTGACTTATGGAAATCAAACCCTAACAATATTTACATGGTCCTCATATCTGCGGGTAGTAATATTTTCAGGATCATTTCAAGGGATAGATAAAAGCCCAGGATGGCAGCACTAAAAACTTGCTATACCAGAGTGTTCTGTATTATTTTTCAAAACCAAAAAAAGCAAAAACACATTAGTGTTGCAGTGTTATCTTTGTTTCTTTCCTATGCCATTCACTATCTGTAGACTGTCCTGACATTAACTTGCATAGCTATTGTTCTGTCCTTTTCAAATCCATATTAAGAATTTATTTTCTTATGTTTAAACTGCTTAATGGTACTTTGTGATTAATGTACTTGCTGCCTTCTTACTTAACCCATTAATCCTCTACTCTGTACACTTAGATAAGAACGTATGCAACCTTAAGAATATACATAAGAACGTACTTTCCTTACTGCCCCTCATATTTTTCTCTCTTCTGGATCCCTTACCAGGGAGAGAGATCCCTTACCATTCACTTTAGAGAATGGTCCTGATCTGGGCCCATCTTTGCCCCCAAAATGCATTTTTTTCCCCCTAGATTGTGAATAATGTGTTAAAGCTAACAGTATATTACAACAGCAAATTAATATTGCTTGAAAAAGCCATATAGCCTGCTTGAAGTACATGTAATTATGTCATGTCAATGTATCCTTTAGGCCATCTCTAGCTGTTTTCTGTTTGAACCATCTTCCATTTAGTAGTGAGGCTCCCAAAGACACAGATTGACTTTACTGACTAATAAATAGTGAAAGTCGATATGTAATATCAAATAATTATTGTCTTTATACTCCAAGAAACTACAGTGAAATTATTGTAGAGAACAATGAAGGCAGAAGAGTTACAGGAAAAAAAATGGTGAAGAGAGCTTGTAGTTTTGAATTTAAAATGTAAACTTGGTAAGACTTTTTAAAAATAGGAATTTGTATCAGTGACTGCCATTTCTATTTTAGGCTTAATTGCCAGAACATTTTAGGATCACAGCAATGAAAAAATCCTGCTGGAATAATGCAAACCTCTTGAATGTGTGCATTAATATTAGTGTAACTCTCAGGAGTTGGAATCACAATGTGGGCTGTAGCTAGATCTTATATACATACATGTTAACAAAAAGCATATTCCTCAACTATATTCTCCTGACCTTTTCTCTCACTCCCCTGCTTATTTTTTTTCAGGGGGTTGTTTTGTTTTTTAGTGTAACCATTATATTTTCAGTGGGTACCTCATACTCCCATTTTTCCAGTGGCCTACCTAATGGTGAAGACTGGTATGCATTTTCACCTCAGAATTTAAGCATGCCCTTCATGCTCATTCCCTTTCATTCCTGGAGTTAGATCACGGGCAACATCAGCCAAGGTTGGAATCAGATTACACCAAAGAGTTCATGATCTTGCAGCAGAGCAAGTGCTTTATTAATAAAGTTACATTTGAAAAGAGAGATGAGTGAATCTATCTACTGGAGCCAAACGGAGTAGAGCTGGTATAAAGGACATTATGACATGAATTCAGAATGGCTTTTGGAAAGTGAGACATCAGGAGAGGCTGAAACTCAGGCCATCCTCCTAGAAATGAAGACACAATTGTAATTAAACAAGAATTGGCTAAGGAGTTGACTAAAATTTTTGAAATAAATGACAGACAATAAACTTCCAGCCAAAATTAAATATTTTGCAAACCTAGAGGACAAGGAAGATCTTTCTCTGATACTGCCTTCTTTACCATTGTGAGCTAATTTACTCTTTGGTTATTTGCAATCGACAAGAGGAAGGGCTGGCATGTACAGTTCCAGCAAGAAATAATCAAGATCACTTATGGTCCGGGTAGGAACTGATAGAAACCATTTTCGTAAAGACAAGCATAGGTACAGGCTCTGTTAGAACCTCAAGCTATGGATTGAGCTGTCTGTGGATGAGCAGCATTAACATGGCTTCTCCACTGGAAAGCATTGCCAATGGGGCTGTGCTACCACAGCAGCTGTTGGAAACCCAGCATCACAGGCTATGGAAGGAGAAACAACTAGGGCTGTGTGGACACAGCTATTATCTAAAGCCCCAGGAGCAGGCTTCAAGTAGCAAAGGCATTTGATTTCTAGGGAACGATCTCCTGCCTGTGAATCACCCTCTAAGCTCCCCAGTCCTTTTTGGAAATACTGACATGAGCACTCAGTTGGGCTGGTCATTCCTTGGTTACAACCTTGACCAACTGAAGATAACCCACCTCAGCCAGTACAGGAATTTGAGCAGAACAGCTTCATCACTGCAAAGGGAAGCTCCTGCCCCTGAAGAAGTACAAGGAAGACACAGGGTTTGAGCAGAAGCAGCACCTGAGCTTTCTGCTACTGCTAGCAGACAAGAGGCACTAGGGTCATGGAAGGGCTATCTTTAGCTGCTGGCCTCTCATCTTCAGTTGCTCTCCTGGCTTTCTGGTGCAGGCAGATCAAGTCTAGCGGTTTTGTTCTCTCTGGAGATTTTCTGATCTAGGGAACTACCTATTTGGCCTTGGTGCAGAGCTTCTGGTGTCTGAAAAGTACCTGTAGTTGGCGTGTGCTGGAGGAAGAACTGCCAAGCACACACAGGACTCGGGATGCACAGGGAAGGCCTTCCAGCGTGACTGAGCAGGAAAGATAAGCCTTTCAGTAAAAAGCCTGGTTAAAGGGAAATCTTTTAAGACTGCGAGTGAAAATTCAGGCCTTTGTTTCCTGTAAGTATTCACGACTGAATCACGTGGCTTCGCTTTCAAAAGTGTACAATGAAACCAACCTTCCAGACTTGTACATTACGCAACCTTCTGCCGTAACAAAACGCCTCCAGTAACGGCGACCCGAACGCGTTCACTTCAACGGTTCTTCCCGCGGTGCAGGAGCGGAACCGCGGAGACCGCGCGGGGAGAAGACGAGCTGGGGAGACAGCGAGCGAGGAGCAGCGGGGCCGGTTCGCACGGCATGGGGGAGCAGCGGCCCGGACAGGAAAGGCTTCCCGTGTATATGGGCTGCGACGGTAGGGGTGGCGGCAGCAGCTCCTCACACCTGTCAGAAGAGAGGGCCTCCCGCTCGCTCCCAGCGTAGGAGCGCGCCCCCGCGCACAGGGAGGGGGTTGCGCATGCGCGGCGCGCTCTGGGGAGCTCGTCGCAACCACGCTCGTTGTCCCGCCGGCGGCGCTTCCTTTGTGACAGGCGGGCTGGGCTGGGCCCCGCCCCCCGCGCGGTGCCGGGCGCAGACGGAGCGGAGGCGCCATTTTGCGCTGCTGCGGGAGACGATTGGGGAGGTTCTGGCGGGAGGGAGGTGGCAGCGATACCGGTAGCGGTAATAATAACGGCAACAACAATAGCGGTAGCTGTCGTAGGTGCAGTTGTTACTCGGGACTAGCGTCCCTGCTCACCCATCCCTGTGGCCAGGACTCTGCCGACATGAGCGACGTGGAGGAGAACAACTTCGAGGGGAGGGTGAGTGGCCGTCCCCACCCGGGTCGTGCTAAGGGGGTAACCTGGCGCGGGAAGGACGGGTGGGGGCTTTCCTTCCTCCGGCCTGGTAGGGGTGGGGGTAACGCAGCTTGTCTCTAAAATGGCTTCTTCAGGCGCCTGAATCTTGACTGGCCCGGGGGCAACTCGTGTCCCTCTCCGTATTTTTCTCTCTTTTTCTTTTTTTTTTTTTTTTCTCTGACCCGTCACTGAAGAGCTGGCCCAGCGCGGAGCTGAGCTCCGCTGCCTTAACCCCCATACGCTTCCTTCTCCCATCCCCCTCTGTCGGGGTGCGGGCCCTGAGCCCTGGTGCGGCGGGTTCGCCCCCATCCCGCTAGCGCAGGGCTTTTCTTTAAGATCAGGGCTTAGAGCGCTGCTGTAGCCCGATGTTTCCCGCCGCCGCTCTCTTTATTTTCTTTCCTTCCCGTGATCCCGAAGCCTGTTGTCCCGGCCTTATGTCGTCTGCCGGGTCTGGGCTCCGAGGCTGTTGCCCTCCCCCGTCCCGACTCTGCCCGCGGGTAGTGCCGGCCTCCCGGCCGTGGCGGGCAGAGCGCGGTCCCGCGCAGCGCAGCCCCGGCCTCCGCCCGCGAAAAGAGGAGGGACTGGGTCCTTTTGTGAGAGGTGTGCTGACTCTCCTGGCTGCTGGCCCGCACACAGGATCTTCTTCGGGCCAGGCTTCCTGGAGCCATCGGGGAGGTATGGCCTTTGTTGTTAAACCGTTGAAACTCATTGATCACGCAGCTGAAGACTTTCAGCAAGCTGTTGTGGCTTTGTAACCTTGTTAGGCCTGTTTCTTCTCTCTTCCTTCCGATTGCTGCGGTTCTCATGTACACGTATGACTGGTCCCTTCAATTTTCAGTGTTTTTTTGTCTTAGTGATGATCAGGACAAGCAGGAATTAGAAGCTGCTTGAAACAGGGATGAAATGTGTGCTTTCTCTGCATTCCATCGCTATTTTTTTTAATTCTGCAGAAGTTGTTATTTTGTTTGGTTGATTTTCTGTTTGGTTTTTTTTGTTGTTATTGTTCAGTCTTTTAAGAAATCCTTTAAAGGAACACCTGAGCATCCTTTTGGTGACTTTCTCTGGTGAAGCAGTGACAGCAGCTTTTCAGTTATATAGGGTTACTGCTTGGGAAACAAGCAATTACATTTTGGAAGAGTGGTGTCCCATTCAAATAATTATTTTTACACAAATACTGTTACCTTTTTGTAGTGTTTAAAAACCCCCAATATTATGTAGGCTGAGAGTGCTGTACCTGGCTGTGCAGTGACTGCTGCTGCTTCCTCAGGTGAGGTAAACAAAATTTGTTCTTTTGTTGAGTGCTTGGACAAAGATGGCTGCATAGCTGAGCTCTTTTCATCTAAATAAACTAATCTATGAAAAACAACTAGATCTGAGAAAGTTGAGCAAAGATTATGCTTTGTTTTTAATTTTTACTTCCATCTCCCATTTTACAGTAAGATTTCTATTTTAGGACATAATTTTCTTGTCTGTATTCTCACTGCAGTTTATTGTTAGGAAAAATTTATGATAGGTTCATCAACAGAATATTTGTATTAGGTTCCTTGATGGATCTGTTGTTTGTGATACAAAACTGATATAGCTGTGTAGTTTCAGTATTTCTGCATGCCTCCTTTTTCCGAATTTAGAAGTAATATATTTTGAGAGTATATGAAGTCTGAAAAGTCCTACATAGCAGTTTCTGTGACTGCTACTTCTTAATTGGCTTGTCGGGTTTTTTTTTCTTTTTCCTGTGGTGGAAAATTTACCTGTTTGAAAGAGCTGATGACTGTGTTGATTCTTTGTTTGGAAATCTAGTATTCTTTTTGCTCTCTGACACTGGAATTTCTCAATCAATCTGGCATGTGGCAGTGTCCTGTCTACCTGTATTTTTTTAATAACTGACCATAGTGTCAGGTCCTTGATTGATTTATAGGGGGTTTTTTCCACTGATGAACTTTTGTATGCAGGTCTTTTTCCTTCAGTAATATTTTTTTTGTTGATGATGCTCCTAAAATACTTGAAACATGAAATTATGTTTCAGGCTGTGACACTTTATATTTGGTTTTCACTGAATGTGTTCACAGGCATAAAATTAAGTATATGTAACTTGGCGGCTTCAGTGTTTAGTCTGCTATTCCCCATTGGATAGAACTCTGTTGCACACTAAATGTCCTGGTGCTTCAGTTTGTTGTATGGAGACATGTGGAACTGAGAGTATGGCATAAGTTTTCCATGGGAGAAAGAACTGCAGAAACTGGAAGAAAGCTTGTAAAGAACCTGCTTTCCTGGAAATTGCCACAAACAACAACTCTTGAATACCCTTTCAGTTTCCCCCCTCCTCAGTTTAAATGCTGCATAGTGTAATAAGCTTTTTAAAAATGAACAGCCAAAGGGGTAAAGGAGTTTTATTAAGTCCTTTCCTATTCTATCAATATAGTTGCATATTGTCTCAAAAGCACTTCAGTGAAAGTTCTTGCAAGTAGTGGTGAAGTCAGATACCAAGGTGAAGGTGCTTATTCTTATGTATGAAATTTTGTCTTAAAAGAGAGACTAATTAGAAAATATTTTTCTATTTCGCTGGTTAGGAAAAAAAAATGTTCATATATAAATACTGATAATTCAGGGTTTGGGGTTTTTTTTAAGTTTCCCACAATATGATCAGGAGGTTTACGTTTTTATAAAAAGCTTATTTTTGCCAGAATTAAGATACAGTCCATGTATATGCTTTCAAAATCATAATGTTAATTGATCTGAACAGGAAATTTAGAATAATCATGGCAATGACTTTCCAATGAGATGGCATAATTTGCACTACTTAAAAACTTGCGTTTCTAAAGCATTGGGTAAAATAATTGTAGAGGTGTTGGGTTTTTTAATTCTTGAGCTCGCTCATGTCTTCATGGGCTTTTTTAAAAAGCAAATGTTATTCAGATATGGCCAGACTGACACTTGCTCTGGTTTTGTGTCATTTCGTTTCAACTTAAGCAAGTTCTGTGTTAATAATGTGGCTGGTTGAACAGAATAAAACACACACACACACACCCCCCAAACAAGCAAGCATGGTGATTTAATGGAAGGAAATTTTCAGAAGAATTAAAAATAGAGTGGATGTGCCAAAGCTAAATTTATGAATATTGAGAAGAAAAAATTTTAACTCATGTTTCTTACCTAGTGACTTGACTTTTGGAAACGTCATGGGATTTTATCACCATTGGGTGTTTTTTATGAGCAGCTTAGACAAATGAGGCTTTTTTAGTCTTATTGCTGTCAAATGACAGGTAGCTCTTATTTCCTTTCATATTTTTCTTTATTAATAACACATTGTTCATTTGGTGTGCATTCTGTGATGCAACTTTATTAAAATATTCCCCAGAGCAGTGAACAAGTTGGAGTCTGAACAAACCTGCACTTCAGAAACTTCACTTGAAAATTTGTTTAGTTACTTTTTTGAGCTTCTGATAATGTTTGATTTCTGTGATCTTAAAAGTTTGGTAGTTTCTACCAATATTAATGTACTACTTGTCTAAATAGGTAAAACCTTTTATCAGAACAAAGATAGAACACCATTTTACAACTCCATATTGGTTGTCTTCCTTCATTCTGAGATGCCTTTTCCTGCTCTGTGCAGAATCTAAGTGATCTCAGTCTAATAAAGCACTTAAATACATGATTTTCCATGTGAGCCATCTTGTTGGAAGAAGTATGCATAGTTCCTATGTATGCATATACATATGGTGGCTTTTGGATTAGCCTAGCTGTGGATATGTCTTGTATTTGCTTCATGAAATCTTTAAGCAAAATGTTTCATTTCATACGTGTTCTGATGTTAGTTACCTAAATCTGATAAACTTTTAGATCATTTTTTTAGCACAAGAAGAAAATTTAAAAGGGTGGGCAGTCTGTTTAGGTGTTGTATTCAACCTCTCCTGTCATGGCAATCTGCCACCTCGGTGGTATGGAAAGCAACCAGCCTTCCTTTCCTTTTGAAATACAGGCATGATGGTCTGCTTGTGCTTAGGGAGTTAGGCATTTGCTTGGGGAATGCTGTGATCTTCCTGTGGGTTCTAGTGACCAGTGTGGGAAAGAAGACTTCTAGAAGTCAGTTGGGAAATGAGACTTTTTCTGAAAGTCTGTTGGGTTTTTTTGGTTGGATTTTTTTGTTGTTGTTGTTGTGGGTTTTTTTGGTTGTTTTTTTTTTAATTCAATCATGCTTAATAAATTCTAGGTTGTTCTGGACTATGTCAGCTGGGAAGACTGCTCTTTTTGAAAACAAATGCTGTTTCCTGTCTTCCATATGTGATAGAGGAGTGACTACAGAACCCTCCCTGAAGAGGCATATTTTCAAGCCTCAGTGAGAAAATTAATTTGTAATTTTAAAAAGCTTACTGCTGAAGCTTTCTCTTCCTTTTTTCTTTTAATCAGAGCAATATCACTGAGAAATGCATAGAGATTGCTGATGTTGGCAACTTTTAAAATACACATCTTCAAGATAGCACAACTTGTGAGTTGCTTTCTATGCAGTTTGTTATGTGTACTACTGAAATATTTGTAGAAGAACAGCTAATTAAGGAATCTCTCTTGTTTTCAGTGTAGAGTGACAAAATAGTATGAAGCAAAAATGATTTGACTTTGGTGAGTTTCAGGGAAAGTGGGTAGATTATAATCAAAACAGGCTGAAATGTAATTTTGTCCTTTCTCAAATGAAATGTCACTAATTTGTCAGTTTTATCCAGTGAACGTAGGCTGCTGCTAAATTTCTGTTTCTTTACTGCTTATATTTTTATGTCCCCTTATAAAGTTGGGCTTCATTTATAATATTTAGTTTTGACAGGATTTTTTAGCAGGATTTTTTTAAGTCTGAACTACTATTTTGCTGGCTTAATGGCACTGCTAAACTACTTATCCTGTCCTTTTTTCACCCCATGTGTATTTCTTAAGGTCAAATTAATTTCATCTGAAACTTCTGTGTGATTTATTATGGGTTGTTTGGGTTTTTTAAACTTCTCATTTCACTTCCTATGCTTTTGCTCATTTACACTTATTAAGTTCTTTTTAATATCTCACTTTAAATTTTGGTAGCCTTTCCATCATACTCTGAAATGGTAAGGGGTGACGTGAGGCATGACAAGTTCAGGACAGAAGAGTAAAAGAACAGTTGTGTCGTCTTGTTTGGAAGATAAATAGTAGATACAACTTGCATCAGTTATATGGTTTAAACAGTTGCGCCAGTATGGATGAAATGCAGTAACATGATTGATGTCATGCTCAGCTGGATCATCTGAAGTTCTTGATAGTTGTTCAGTGCCTGGGTTTATGTGATCATAAGGTGATGGGGCAGGGAGGAGAAATTCTTTCCATGCTGTTTTGTTTCCTGTTCTTCTTTCTGAGGAGAGAGAAGGTAGAAAGGGTGAAAAAAAACTCTAATGCTCTCTTTAAATGCTTCTAGCTGTGCATGTTCTTATGCGGAGAATCAGTAACTGCAACTGCAGTCTTTAGATTTTATGTTTACCTACAGTAATTTCTTGGGCTCCAAGTTCCACTTCTTGGTGAATCATTAATCCCATTTCCTGCTATGTAATTGAGGAAGCCAGCATGTCTTATTCTGAGGAAGCATGCTGTTACAGTTGAATTTTTTTTTTAATTACTATTTTAGGTGTGGTTTGTGTTGTGTTTTTTATTCGGGGTTTTTTTGGTTGGTTAGTTTTGGTGGGGTTTGCATTTTTTGTTATTGTTATCTGTTTTGCTCTGTTACTGACAGATGTAGCATTTGTTTTGAAAGGGAAGTCAGATCTGAAGAACATTAGGAACATAGCTGACTGTCTACTCCTGCAGCCTGTAGTGACAGCAAATCTAGATAGTTTGACATGGTCACAGTGTGTATCTGCCTGTAAGTTTGTAAGGGTGAAAGCAGTGATTGTACAGTTAGATAATAAAGCCCAAGGCATTAAAATATGTACTGTTTTGTAAGATAGTTGTGGGACGAGAAGTTGAGTTTAAGAAATGCAGTCTTATCTATAGCTGTTAAATGACTGAGGATGTTTAGAACAGGAAGATAAGAAAATGTTGAGGAATCAGAGAAGAATTATAGTCTTTACTGTCTTAAGCAGTGTGTAATTTCTGTGATAACAATGGAGCTGAGATCAGAATGTATAGATTGCTTAAAGACTAGTACAGAAGCGAGAGATTTTAATGCTTTGGATAATAGAGGTGTCTGGTTTATCTTGTTAAAGATGACATACCAAGAAAGAATGTTAACTAAATTTTCCTCGTTCATATTGCAGAACGGGTATAAATTGTGCAGAACAATTCGATACATCTGTGATCTAGGCTAGGATATAGCTTGCTAATTATTTTCTTGTAGTAGGAAGTAGAGGAGGAAAATTCTCTAAAATCTCACTTTGTGACTCCTTGAAGCTCTGAATCTCTCAATCCCTGCCTGCGGTCTTGCTGATACAGATCTTATTAGGTACTTTCTCAGCATCATCCTTAAGTCCTTAAACTCTTGCAGATTATTGTGATTCCCTTAGTGTCTCTTTTTGAAGCACTGTAGGAGATATAACTAGGTGATCTATGTTGCATCAGAAGATGAGATGCAATTGCCTGCCAGTGACAGACGCAGTATACAACTGCTAACAGGTAATCTCTCTTTAGCTGCAGTTCACATCTACAGTTACTTTGTTTTGAGGAAGTTTGAAATGTATAAGAACTTACATTGTCACCTCTGTCACTCCAATTTGGAACTTGTATATTTGTGAGCCACAGCCTCTAAAGGGCTTAAACAGTTCTAAAAGGACTTGACCTACCTGAAATTATTAACTCTGGTTTTGGCAACTTAATAGAGATTTGTTGTTGTAACATACTATTAGAAACTATGGATGGTGCCATAAGATGTTTCAGTTGAATAGATAAGGACACTAACTTCTACATGGTATGAGTGTGGTTGGGCCCTTGGTATTTTTGGCACCTCCCAGCACTTCTAGATTGCACAGTATCTGGGGTTTTCAGGGTGTTTTGTTCAAGTTTCCAAAGTTCTTGTTGAAGAATTGATCTTTCAAATGTAAAAGGTACAGACAACATGAAGGAGTGACTGAGGACGGTGAATGTCTTTATTGAAGGATGTTTTCTAAATCTGAATGTTATGTTAAATGTTTTTCTGTGTTGCTGAGCAGTTTTACTAGGGAGGGAAGTGGAAATAATTCCCAGAGAAACTGGTGATTGTTGCAGGGAATGAATTGTAAAGGACAGACTTAAGTAGACTATCAAACAATGAAGGGTACAAAAATATTTTTTTTATAGTGAACAGCAGTTTTCAAATGTAAAAATAAAAATACCAACTAAAATTCGGTTATATTTAAGTGTACATACATCCTTTTATTCAATGAAAGTCATGTAGCTAGATCAGCAGATAGCCAGCTTATTCAGGGTAACCTGTAATGCAGACCCAATTCTATGGTCCACATGTCACAGTGAAGCCTTAAATTTAGCCTTCATTGATAAGTTTGGCAGGCCTGTCATCCAATAGGTGACGTTCTCCATGTGTCCCTTGTCCTATTTATTGAGGTAAAGGGGAAAGGTAGTAGTGTAGCTGTAACATTTGTTAGTAAGGAGTCTCTCGGGTTCCATTCTGGTGGATTTATTGTCTTGAAATGCAGCACACTTTGAAAAGAAGTTCAGCCTAAAGTACTGAAGAATTTGACTGCAAAAGATAATACAAATCTGGACATAGGCCGAGTAAGAAATGAGAAAAACATTATGAAGACAGGCAGAAGGAGAAATGATGCAAATAAACATGAAACGTAACACGGGAGGCGAACTTGCTATGCATTTTTTTCATTAAGAATTTTGCACATTTCTTGTGAGGTAGCATGCCTATAGCAAACTGTTCTATGGGGTATTTTTTTTATAGCTGAGCTCCCTAGAAATGTTATACACTATAAAACGCAGGGAAATCCTAACCAGCTCTTTGTTTGCTTGTTTTCCTAGTTTTTCTCTTGTGTGCATTACCATGCAAGAAAAAAACCCTCCAGTCTTTACTTTTATTGGATTGCTTTGAACTCTAGTATTATACATCTTGTTTTATATGGACTAAGTTGTATGCAAGGAAAACAGGATAACAACGAGGAAGAAAAATTAGGAGGAATAATAATTAATGTTGCGTAGATCTATGTGCATGTATTATGTGAGTAAGTATGTGCATAGATAGATTTTGACTGAAAATTTTTGGCCATTCTGTTGAACCGAGAGTGTCTTAGTAATAATATGTAGGAGTAGAATTTGGGATGTTTGATACTGAGAAGTGCTTAGTTATTATTTTAGGGGGGAAATAGCAGTTATTTATATCAATACTTTAATATATTTCTGCTAATTAGTTTTTAGTGTATCTATGTTTCTTACCAAAAAATCTGAAAGGGGAGGAGGGTAGCTTTGAAAATACAGTAGAACACTGAGAACTCAGTAAGCTTATTGTTAGAACGTAGACACTTATACAGCTTTAAAGATATTTTTTTTTAAAAAGTTGTTTTATAAAATAGTTTCTTGCACTTTACCTGCTGGCTTTTCAATTTGGGAGATAACATCTGAACTCCAGCAGAGTTTTATAATCCCCACGTGCTTAAATATACTAAATGTTCTTTTTCCATTAAGGTTAATGTTCGTGAAGAAATTGAAGAGTTTTTTCCAAGAATGTGGAAGATAAATCAAGATAAAAGAAGGCTAATGAAAAGTATTAAAGATCAGAAAATTAAAATTGAATGGGGGAAAAAATTGAACAGAAGATTGGTCAGATAGAAGCACTTGAATATTTTTTTAAGGCTATAAGGAATTGTTTGAATTGGGGAAGAATACACGAAGTATGAAAAATGAAAAACTCAATGAAGAATGAAGAAAAGTAGAAAGCAAGAGTGAAGTAGAATTAAAAGAATCTGGAAGAATGAATGGGTCCTAGGTTAAGTAAATGTATGGTTTATGTTCCAGTGTCTGTATGATCAAGTTGTAGATGAATTTGCATGATTACTTAGTTAATAGAGAATTGGTGATCTGGTTCAAGCAGGGACCTGTTTGAGGAAAGCATACAATATTAACAGTGGGTTAGCAAAGTGAAATTTGTTTTGGAGGGTATTGCCTAACCATTTGTTTTTCAGGAGCAATCAATATAATAAAATTACTGTACTTTAAATGTTAGGAGTTAGGCATTTATACAACCAATACCATTTTTAATACTGTCTTTTTTGTTAGGAGTCTCGCTCCCAGTCAAAATCTCCAGCTGGGAGTCCTGCTCGTGTAAAATCGGAGAGCAGGTCAGGATCTCGCAGTCCATCGAGGGCTTCCAAACATTCTGAGTCGCACTCTAGGTCAAGATCAAAATCAAGGTATGTCCAGGGAGTTATTCATGTTAATTCAGTGTTACTGCTTATGCCTGTTCTTTAGGTACATTGATGAAATTTTTTTTCCTGTGTTGTAAAAATTATATAAACCTTCTGGATATGTTAATAGGGCTATGTGGATTTGCATGTTAGTGGTTATATAGGTGGACAAAGTTGGGGAAAGATTCTCTGAATGATAAGGCATGGGTATGAATAGAGAAAGTACTATAAATAGCAGTAGTAATGTAGAAATCACAACTAAAATGTGTAGATTTATCTCTTCCAGAAAGTAGAGAAGGGATTACATTTCAATTCAGAAGGTATTACGTCTCAATTCTGTAAAAGGTCCTGCCTTCTTCTCCCAGAATCTTATGGGGGGAACTATTGTGTGGAGCTCTGCTTTAGGGGGGAAAAAAAGAAAACTCAGGTGAGAACTGCAGTAAAGGTAGTCTGAGTTAGATAAAAGGAGTAAGCTCTGTTGGAGATGTTAGAAGACACTACTTGGGGAAGTTCTTGAAGTCCTTCATTAGAGGCTTTAAAAACAAAATCCAAAACTAGAGCTTAAATTGGGCACAGATAGCTTCTTGATATATTGGAGCTTTAAAATTTAAACTAATTTTTTGATGCTGCACATCATGTTGTTCCTCCTCCTGAGTTCTTGTGAGAGATCAGTAATTGATCTTTCCTATAATCGATCTTCCTGCTTTACACCAGTGCAGCCAGAAAAGAGTGACTGTGCTCTGAATTCCCAAAGTTCAGCCTCATGTTAAAGTTCTTGGAATGTTTAGCCAGATAACTAACCACCTGTTGTTAGGATGTAATGCCTGTGTGAAATCATGCAACTTTGAGGTGATGCCTGTTTAAAATTGAGCTTATCATTAGCTAGATGTCTGCAAAGAAATGCTTGAATTTAGCGGTAAGGGTTTTTTGTCTTGAATAATTTTCAAGCCTAGGTGAACTTTATTTGTTGATACTGCAGTACTATAGTGCTGTTAGATCTCAGTTTTTCAGCCAAGACAGTATTTTACAGTGTGACATATCTGGCTTCTGTATAATTGTGCTGTTACATGTGCAGCCAAGCTGTTATAAATTTAAACTTTGAACTTCCCAAAAGCTGTTGTAAATATAATCTTCATGGCATGCCGGAAGCAGTCTCACAGTTAAAAATGGTTGGTGCTACAGAGCAGGTTATTGGAGATACATGCAATTTTTAGATGTGCAAAGTAGGAAAAAATTCAGTATTTTAGTTGTAGAGGTTCTCTAAAAAAACCCCCATTTTTCTCTAGGAAACTTGAGACTTATAATTCAATATATTATGTACATGTGACCTGACTAAAAGCTTTCTCTTTGTTGAAGATCCAGGTCCAGAAGACATTCGCACAGACGTTACACTCGTTCCAGATCCCATTCCCATTCTCATTCCCATAGGAGACGTTCTCGAAGCAGATCATACACGCCAGAATACCGTCGTCGAAGGAGCCGTAGTCATTCTCCAATGTCGAACAGGAGAAGGCACACTGGCAGCAGAGTATGTTATGTTCATCAGGGCTGAGTATCAACAAAATGATCGCTGCTTACATCAGTGTAGTCCCGGCTGCTTGTAGGCCGAGTTTGACCTGTTGTCTTGTCACTGAAGGATATGGCAATAGGAGGAGGGGCAGGAAACTTAGAGCTGGGCACTTATTTCTTGGGCCTGCAAGTGGCAAGGCAGTTGCAGAAATTAGTTGACAACAGTACCATTGCAGTATGTGCAGTTAGGGTGACAGCTGCTTCCATCCACCCTAGAAGTTGAACTCTTTTGATTCTATTCCTAGTATATGTACCCTTCACAAAACCGAGACCTTTTCTGTGTGTGCTTGCAACCTGACGGTATTGATAGTATTGACTAGAGAAAGAAGTTTTTCAAAGAAAATTCTCAAGTGTTTATTTGCTTATAACATAGAGCACATTATGTTGAAGGTTGCTTGTGATTTTATACCTTTGAGTAATTCATTTGCTTTAACTTGACCTAGGTAGAGATGTCCCTACTTGTGTAGGGAGGTTGGACCAGATGACCTCTAGAGGTGCCTTCCAGCCTAAAGCATTCTATGATTCTAACTTGAAGAAATAAACCCACATGTTATTAGCTAGTGTGTTAATAGACTAGAAAAAAATTACAGTTACAAAATGAATCAGTAAGCCTCTTAAAATGTAAATGAGAAGTATGTGTAGAGGCAGGAGGAGGTATGGGTACACAAACCAAGACAGAAGATACTAATCTTATGTCATTCTGAGAGTCTCCCAATGGCTTGCTTTATAATCTGTTTCAGTGTCTTAGATTCTGGTTCCACATCACTTCAGGCTGGTCTAAGTGAGTGCTGTTGCACACAGGTCTGCCTCTTCTTTGGTGAGGGTCGTGGTAATTTTCTCATCCTTTCTTGTTTTAATCTGGTTTCATTTATCCAAATTTTTTAGTAACCCTGTCAAAAATAGCGTAGATTTTTATTGCAGGCTTACCTTGGTGAAGCAGATCACCAGGACCAGATAATATCAATGTAAGGGAGAAGACAAGAGCGTGTAGAAAAGGGCAAGACTACAACAGTGCTAACGTACTGTGGCTTACACTGTTGTGATACAGTGTTCATAGTTACACTTTTTGCGGATTGTTGCCAGTGTGTAATCATGGCGTAGCAAATATGAATCTAATGTCTTGAAAAATTGTCAGGAATAACCGAACTTCAAAAGGGTTAGCAGATTTCCTGGTGAAAGATAAACAAATCCATTTTACTACTTTAGGACATATTCTAGTATTTTACTCTGTGAAGAAGTCTTTTTGCCTTGGAAATTACTCTGTGAAACACAAAACTTGTTTTCACAGTGAATTTCACATTAATTCTTGTTGTGGTTTAACCCCAGCTGGCAATTGAGCACCGCACAGCCACCTGCTCACTCCCTGCCTGCCCCCCAGTGGAGTGGGAGGAAAAAAAAGAGTACAATTTGTGGAATGAGATAAAAACAGGTTAATAGGTCAGAAAAGGAAGGGAAAAATAATAATTACAGAATATACAAAACAAGCAATGGACAATACAGTTGCTCACCACCTGCTGACAGATACCCAGCCAATCTTCAAACTGTGGTGCCAAGTCATAGGTGGGGGCACCACTGGGACATCATGCACAGTTTATATACTGGGCATGATGTCATATGGTACAGCATATCCCTTCAGCTTGTTATGGTCAGCTGTCCTGGCTGTGTCCCCCCCAGTTTCTTGTTCCCCTCTGGCCTCCTTGGGCATGAGAAGCTGAAAAGTCCTTGACTTGGGGTAAACATTGCTTAGCAACAACTAAAAACATCAGTATGTTATCAATAGTATTCTCATCCTAAATCCAAACCACAGCACTGTACCAGCTGCTGGAAAGAAAATTATCCCAGCCGAAACCAGGGCAGTTCTAAGGGGTGGTTCTGATAGTGTCAAAACAAAGCTCAAATCAAACCTATTGGAATCCCCTACACAGCAAGACCCTAAAGACACTGGGGAAAATTGGTAGCAGTTTTGCCCTTGTGATCTTGTAGAGCGGGCTTGCCTACTGTGTTGATGGGAGGTGGTACAAAAACCAATATAAAAGCTGTCTGTTAGTTCTCCACAGTCAGTTTAGTGCTTCCAGTGGTAATAGAACTGTCACTTGTTGCTTAGAGTGTGCAGGCTGATTCACGTCATTTCTCCTGTCTCAGAAAAGGTAATAGGGTTTAAGTGTAAGGGGGATGTAAAAAAAGACGATACTGATATGTGCTGTGTGGAGGGGTTTGTCCAAACAGTGATTTAAAAGGCTAAGAGAATTCATTACACTCCCAAGAGTTTCACTACTAAAAGGAGTATAGCTGTTAATGACACTGAATTATGGTAAAGATTGAAATATGGAGTAAAAAAGAATCCTAAACCTGTAAAATTAAAACTTCAAAATGACAAACTGCCAGTTTTTGTTCTCCTCAACTACGATAAGGAATTTCAGAAGATTCCTGTCTTAAAACAAAAGTTTGAACTTTGACAAATGGAAAGAAGCTTCAAATATGTGAGTAGTTTGGGCATCTTACTTTCACAATGGATTCTGGAACAAAAGCTCTGAAAAGAACGTGACAGAAGATCTAAACGTGTTCATTCTTTGAATCGGGCTGAAAGGCAACCTCTGAGGCATAAGTGAACTGTGCATCAGGGGCTTTGAAAATCTGAAACTGAAATATGAATTTCAACTGTGTCAACTTCCAGTTATTATTTTAACAGAAACATTAAATCCCTGTTTCTGTAGCTGCCATTTCAAATTGCATCATCTAGTATGATTAGTAAGCTAGAAGCTTAACTGAGAAAAAGCTAATTTTAATCAAAATAATTCTTAGAGCGGAATTGGCATTAAGATGAACTCTGGCATGTAGAGAAACTTTGAACCTAATAGAGAAATTGTACGATTTTGTATTTGACTTCCTTCACTTGAAAGGAATCCCACATCATGTTAAAGGATCAAGAGTCCTGCTTTAGGAAAGTGTGCATGCTTTCGGATTACCATTTCACACAAGTGGCCTTCAACGCTTGTTACTGTCTAGGTGAAAGAAGCAGGTGATTTTCATCCAGTTTAAAAGTGGAAAGATAAAAACTTCCAAATGTAACTACTGACTTTTGGTGTAGTTGGATAAGAAATGTTGAGGGGAAAGGAAGTTTTGGTAGAAGCTAAGTTACAGTTCAACTGTCTGTGCTTAGGGGATCAAATGCATTTAGTGTGTATGGATGGGGGCAGCGTGCTAGTGATGAACACACAGAAAGGCTGAAGGGTGGGAGGTCAGACTGACTGACCTGTAGTTGGCACAGACGCACGTCTATCTGTAGCTTGTGATGATTTGACTATGAAACACTAATACAAGAGGTTCCTGTTATTCTGTAGCTTTTCTGTAATCAGAATGCTTAATTTTTACTGAGCTTTTCACTGGTATGAGAGGTTTGTCTTTGTCTTTTTTCTAAAATAAAAATAATGAAAATAGTCACTTTTTGAAAAATCTTACAGTTAGAATAACTGAAGTGTTAAGCTTTGAAAAGCTAAAAAACTACATTTTGTTTTCTTCAGATTATATTTTTTAAATAATTTAGAAATTTTGATATGAGAATTTATGAATTGTTTCTTATAAACTTAATCAGCGTTGAATATTTGTCTTCTCAGGCAAACCCAGATCCTAATACATGTCTTGGAGTGTTTGGTCTCAGTTTGTATACTACCGAGAGAGATTTGCGTGAAGTCTTCTCCCGTTATGGACCTTTGACTGGTGTCAATGTGGTTTATGATCAACGGACTGGACGATCAAGAGGATTTGCTTTTGTTTATTTTGAGAGAATTGATGATTCTAAGGAGGTAAATTTGTGCTTTACTACTTTTAATAGACATACTCTTTATGCGTTGTCTTCATGAGTATTTCTGTTTAAAAAAACCGCACCAAACAGATGTTTTTTAGTGTGTATTCAGTAGCAAGTTCTCACAGTAAGAATAATTTTAAATACTTCCTTCAAACAACATGGCACTTCTAAAGACATGAACTATCTTAGGTCAATATTCAGGTGCTTGAGCAAATTTTGAGCATGAGCTGTCTATATTGAAATACCAAGATACATTGTGGTTTGGTTTTAGTCTGTTGCTTCAAAAAGAAAGTAAATCTGTAGACAGACATAGAAGCCTCCTAGTATTTTTGAAATGATTTGAAAGTTAGCATTTCAAAGTAACTTTTTGTATTTATCAAAATTTTGAAGATTCTTTTTACTTTGCATTTTCTTCTCTAAAAGCGTGTCATCACACATTTGAAAAATGGTGGGGTTTGTCTTGATTTGTGCCTTGGTCAGTGACTTTGTTAGTTATGCAGATAGCTGTTGACAGCTGGACTGAGGAGTTGTTACTATAATTGGACTGTAAGGAAAGAATCAAAACATGTGAACAGCAGCCTGTATTCTGGTTCACCACAGCAAGCAGTACTTTTACCTATTTAAGGATGCTGTGAGCTTTACTACGTGTACTGGAATTGGTAGATGAAATTGCTATTAAAAGTAAAGACGTTTTGGTTTTTTTTTCAATTTTTTTTTTATCTTTAAGCCTTCACTGTGGAGTTCTTTCGGGCAAACCAAGTCACAGACTTCAAGCATCATGTTTGTAGATTAATAGTCTTGGGTAGATGTTTCAGATTGGCTGTTTGATCCTCTTTACTTTTGATAATTATATACATAATGCTTGGATATGACTCTTCTTGCTTAGCATTGAAGGGAGGGAGGGTGACAGCTGTGGAACCCACTATCAGTAGCTGAAAAATGAAAACTGATGCTAATTGATGATATACTGATGAAAAAAGTATTTAATGGATAACTTGGTTGAGCTAGACTCAGTTCTGATCTTTGATTTATGGTAAGGAAAATGGCACACTTCCTTCAGTATCCCTTCTGTATTTTCCCACTATCACTTGGACAGATTGAGAGAGGAGTTAATGGAGTGGATAGCTCTATACCCATCTTCAGTGGCCTGCTCTCTTCTAACTTCTAGCCTTGTATTTCTTTGCACTCTGAGTTCAGTGAGATTTTGAAAAATGACTGTTCTGTAGAACATCTAACATTCAAAATACTTGCACAGTACTTCTTGTCATGTTCGTGTGCCAGTCTTGTCTATTTTACAACTTTTGTATGTCAGTAGAAGTAGGGTTTTTTCCTCGTTGCCACGGGCAATGGTCATGCATGACACCATGCATTTCTTAAAATGTTCCGTGTAAATAGCATGAAATAATTTGCTTAATATAAAGCTGTTTTGGCAGATACTGCAAAACTGGAATGCAAAGAAAAAAGAAAGGGATATTTACTTGCAGTCATAAATACAGAAATAAAGATGAGCACCTTAAGCAGGAACTGAAATAATTGGGTATGTAATTAAACCCATTTTTTTCTCTCCATTGGGCTAGTACATGAAGAGTGGGAAATGATGCAAAACCTCCCAATACTTGGAATTTACATAACTGAGATACTTTGGCAAAAAGAAGAGGAGAAAAATATATTTGACTTATTTCATGGTCCTTGAGGTCGGATTTGAGGATGGCAATAAGTGGCAGCTAGTGTAGAAAAAGGGAATATAGCTGTAGGTGTGAAACTCTTGGCAGGCCCTGTAGGATAACAGTGAAGGACATGAAGTAATTCTATGTGGAAGACACATCAAATCTGAAAAGTTGAGTATGCAGAAACACAGTGACAGTTGAATTACTTGTGTTCTGAGTAAATTCTTCTTAAAAACAAAACAAAACCCTAACAAAAAAAAGACAAACCCCTCCAAACCCAAAGCATCTGAATAAGGAGAATATAAACCACTAGAAATTCCAGTCCTTTTAAAGCAGTCATAGATGGATTAAATGTGTCTAGAACTCTACAGAAAAATGAGGATTTCCCATTCTCTATTGTCCTTCTAAGAGAGGTGACATAGGAAAGCCTCTCAGCTGACATGCTCTCAAACACTCTTAAAATTTGACACCAAATGAATTGCAGGTAGTTACATTTAAACTTTCATAACTTGGTTTAGGATAGGTCAGTATTGTGGATTCTATTGCAGCTGAAATCCCTCAGGATCTTTGCCATCACTGCGTTGATTCTTACAAATTGGAGCATTTATTGAGGTGGTTAAAATGTTGCTATGTGTCAAGATTTTGACACCAAGTGATGCAATGTTTCTAGTTCCATATGGTGGTAAGGACATTTTCAATTGTCAAGTAGCTTAATGTTTTGGACACCAATGGAGAATGTAAAAGAGGATTTCTTAAAGGTGATGATTCACAGTGTCCTAAAAATATCAAAGGGGTGATAGTAAACTTTATTTTCACTTAAGCTTGTTTTAGACTTTCAGAACTTTGTTATGGCACCTTAGCAGCCTTGTTGTTAGCCATTTATGATAATCTTGGTTATAAACAGGAGCAGAGATTTAGCTTTTGGTAACTACTGGGTAGAGCAGTTATCAGAGCATCACGGTGACTTCAGTCATTACACATTAATAGGACTGGGAAATAAGTGTTGGATGCATGTATCCATTCCAAAGGAGATTTCTTGTGGAAGCTCTTTTACTCTGAAACCCTACTGAGATTGAGATGAAACTTTCTGGTTCTGAAAGAAGATTCCTTTTCCATCAGATGTCTTTTACTACAGTGCTAGTGTTTGCAAGGTAGCACTTGACTAGGTTGGGCTGAAGACTGCCCACAAGCGTCATCAATATGGGTCAGAACATAACAAAGTGTGATAGCAAGCAATAAATGTTGAGGACTGATGATTGTTTGTCCAGAAAACCTGGTATTTTGCTAATGTCCTTTTCTGTCTGCTTGTTCAAAGCTTATTTGAAAAACTTATGTTATGATGTTATGTTTTTCCAGAAGAAAGGGGGGTTTTGTTTGTTTGGGGTTTTTTTACAGGTGTAGTAGTTCTCACCTGCCCATCACATTAGGATTTTCTTCTTGTTTAGAGGAACACAAGTTTTTACATACTAAGATAAAGAAAAAAAAACCACAACCACGTTGAAGGCGGAGGATTGATTATCTCAGGGTTAACAGTAAATTGAGAGGATTACGAGTAAAAATTGCTGGCTATTATAGGAAGATGATTCTTATAGTATGGTTACCAGGGATTTCATATGCCATTATACAGCTTTTCAGTAACTTGGAATATGAAATATTAGTTGTTGTTTAAGCTGAGGCTACAGTGAATGTGCTCCATGTCTGTAGCAAGAATTCACCTGAGAAACATTAGCTACAGCAGCTGCTGGCAGTAGGGATTTTTCTGTTTTCTAATCCTAGTGATATGCTCTTCACAGTTTTGACTCTTTCAGAACCACTTTCTGAAGTAGTGTTCATGAGCAGTCAAGACAAACTTTATACAGATAAACTGAGCTATTAACATAATGCAGTTGCCAAAGACTAGAGTAATAGCAGAGTTCATCATTTTAATTTTTAAGACATTTAATCTGTGGTGTAAGCAGACCAGCTTAGAAACATAATTATTGACCAAAAAGTTTCCCATAGTTTGTTGAAGAAATGTTTTAAGTATTGTTTGTGGTATCAAAAGGGACCCTTCATATACCAAGAAAGAACACAAGAAGGACTCAGATGTTTGGAATTACAAGCTACAGATTTCTAGAGACTCCGAAGTACTGTGAAATTGCTAATGCTTGCAGAAACATATCCAGTTACTCGTTCTGATTCTCTAAAACCCTGAATTTCTTGACTCTTTAAAGAGAATACATTTAATCAATACATGTTTAAGAAGAGAAAATTGTATATTAGAAACTATCATTGACAATATTCTAATAATATTTTAAAACCCCCTCAAACTACAGAATATAAACTGACACTTGTTGAAAGGTGAAATAGACTTGAATTAAACTTTGCAGGCTGCAATAAGTGAAATAGTTGGGAAACACAGATTTTTATTTTTCATTCCGTTAGGTTTTGGGATATGTGTTTTTGTTTGGGGGGGGTGGGGGGGCGGGGGTNGGGGGGGGTGGGGGGGTGGTGGTGGTGTGTTGTTTTGCTTGTGTGTCCTTTCAGATGTCCTCATTAAATCCAGACCTGAGCTAGTGATACCAGGATACTGGGAGGGGAGAAAAGCTAATGTATTTTATCTGTTCATCCCATGCTGTACCTGTGATACAGTGGAGAAGATGTTTTTATTGGTGCTTTAAATACAATATGGGAAGGACTTCAGGTAAAAAACAACAAAAAAACTCCCACGAACAAAACTCCAAGAAACTAAAAAAAGAACAATATAGTGAACAAAACAAGACAGTATCTTAGTATTTTTAAATTATGAAAATACATTTTCAAAATGAAGTCCCAATATAAATTGTTAGACTATTCAAGTGTATTGAGTCTGTACATCACTAACTTTGCAGTGATGTCTCGTAATTTAAAGCAGTTAGATGCAGTTGTAATGAAGGCTTGATGATATTTTATACAGTACAAGTGGATTCTTTGACTCTGTAGTAGAAATGTGAAGTGACTGTGACATCAGTTTTGCCAAGTCAAGTTCTCTTCCTCCCTGCACCCTTCACCCAGTGACCACAGTGCAGGTTGCAGAAATTTCCCACCTTGTTTCCTATTCTAGTCTTCTCTTTGCAGCATTATCCAGACCGAAAGATTATTTAATTTCTTTCGATGAATTCTTGATTGCTTCACTAATATCAGTCATCTGTGTAAATTTGTGCATATAATTAAAAGTTCATTGTTTCCAAACTCATTTCACTCTAACTGAATGCTAATACATGTAGAAAACACCACATACTGCAGTAAATATCAAATGAAATTGAAATCTGTTACATTTAGTGCTTGCTTTCTAACTGTTTAGAGCCACTGGAGGCCGTGGTCGTGTAGTTTGGGAATTGCTGCTTTTGTCAAACTAACACCTTAGAGGCAATAATTTGAAGGAATTCTGTTATTATGGATAGACTGCTGTAGATTCAAAGCTGTAATCTAAGATTGAATTACCTGTGCCATTCCCAGCCCTCGTTCTGTGTTTTCTGACTGCAAACATATAGATGTGTATTCTGGCCTTCACAGTCAGTTTTTCCTTAGAATTTGCAACCAAAACTAACAGTATATGTTTATCAGAATCACTTGCTTACTGTCACCTTGCAAAAACCATTCAAGTCTTCAACAACATTGAGGTATTTGAAAGAAAGTCCATCCTGAAGTAAAAATGGACTGTTGACAGTTAAAGGCTCCTAAGAGGGTATTGCATGTCTTAACCCCCCAATATAATTTGATTTTTCTCTTCAAAATGCTTTATTTGATGGTCTGGAAAATACATTTCTGTCTCTTAAATAGCATTTAATAATATCTTCTGCATTTGTTAGAGTGAATGTGCAATTTTTTTTCCCCTTTGACATATAAATGTTCTTAACAGAGCCTTCATGCAGATCCAAAAAGAGCAAGGAAAGCAAACTGACTTTTGTTTTGAATGTGACATGCTAGTCTAATAAAATTGTGAATTCCAAAATTTTATTATAAACCGTTTTAACTTTAAAGAAAACACAAAAATATTGGCAATTAGAATCACTAATATGTTTTTACAGACTTTGTACTGAATAAATACTATTGTGTCACTTGTCCAAAACCAGGTTTTCAGATGCAGCTTTTGGTCATATTGCAGCAGTCGTTAGCTAATAATGTCAGTGCAAGTACTTTGTTTCAAAGACTTGATGTGCACGTTAAGAATGATGCAGAGAATTTGATAACTTCTTGAAGGAATTTCTGGTTGCTAATGACTGGATGTGGGTGGTAGCTAGTCAGTTATTATTGAATTCTTAATGGCTTACTGTAGAATTTAGCTTTTCTGCATTTGGAGGGAATGCAGTTAGAACTGTAAAAGGCTTTATGTCTGTGTATCTATTAAAGATTTTTGATTAAAAAAAAATTAAAAAATTTAGTTGGCACTTACTGCTGACAGCTGGTGAAAGCTAAGAAAATTAAAGTTTTAATACTGGGCAGGTCATTAGACATGATGACCAGGGTGTCCGGGTTTCATGCAGGCTGCTAACCATAAACTAATCTTTATCCACTTAAATGTAAAACATTTCTTGGTACTTTCAAAACAAACAGTCAAGTCTCAAAATGAACTCTTCATCTTCTCTTGCTGATAATGTTGCTCTTCTCTGTACTGCTTCTCATGTCAAAGAACTCTTCCTCATAAAGAGGTGTTTTTCTTTTTTAACTAAGACATATGTGCCAGATGTTCTGGACTTGAGGTGATTTCTTGCAAGTTGTTGATCAGATATAAAAGTGCCATGAAGCAGAAAATTCCTTACTATTCAGAATAACTTGTGTATAGCTGCATTTCCAGAAAGTTGCTTTTCATCATGAAGCTAATTTTTCAGCCAGTTATTTGCAGTTCTCATTGCACATATTCCTAGGATTTGTGCACAGTTTTATTTTCATTTAGATTGTCCTTGTGGAACAGTACTTTAAAAGAAAAAGTCTCAAGGCTGGGAAACTAAAGCTAAAGACCATGTTTTATTCACAAACCAGGCTTCAGTGTATGTTGAAAGACTGGAAATGTTCTTTGGCTCTGCCTTGCAGTTTGCTGAATGAATTGTGTTTTTGTATGGGATCAGAACTCACTAGGTGGCGATGTAGTATAGGTAGAAACATCATTATTAAAACACAAACTAAGTGTACTTAAATAGGTTAGTGATAATTCAGTCACTTCCAGTTCGGGGACATCACAGTTAAATCCTGTGGGTCTCAGGTTTTTGTTTCCTCGTCTATAACTTGTATGTTAAGTTCAACAAGGTTTTTGTTAGAGAGCTGCAAAAAGTTACATTTCTGAATAGTTGATTGTTTAATTATTAAAAAAAAAAAAAAGTAGTGCTTAAAGGCACCTTCATGTTTTGAGGCTGTGTATTCCTCACAGTTAAATAATAGCAAGGTGGTTGTGGTTTTCAACTTGGGATTGTAAGAGTGTCACTTCTCCACACCTTAAAAATGGAAATAATGTATGTTGGACTAAGTGCTGTGCTCAATGTCACAAAGTAAGTGGTGTGTACTAGTATGTCAGAGATCCTAGATCAGCTGTTGAAATGGTAAAAACAAACAAACAAAAACTTCTTTGCAAATTTTAGTATCTTTTAAGTCCAGCATTAACTGTTTGTTAAATTCTTAAGGTTGTGGGTTTGTGTTTTGAGATGTTGGGGTTTTGGGTTTTTTTAAGTTACTCTTGCATGAATGTAATTCTTGAAAGTACTCTGTGATCCTTTGAAAAAACTATTTTCATTATTTTGAGTCTGTGAAAGGCCATTGTATTGATTCTCAAAGAGTAGAGAAACAGGGGCTAGAACACCCAGTGAGCACGTGCCCGGGCTGCAGGCGGGTCTGGAGGCACAGGCTTCTCCAGCGCAGCCCCTCATGTGTATCGCTTTAGCGAGCTGCTATTGTGAGAGTGAGTGGGGAGGAAGGTTGTAATTAGGTATCCATGTAGGCTGAACCCGCCATTTTACTCAGCTCTGCTGGAGTAGGTCCTTGTAAGGGAGATGGCAGGAGGCTGGGAGAGCATGAAATGGCAGCCGACGAGCAGTAATCCGGCCATATGCACCCTACAGGAAGCCACTGATTCGCACGGCTTTTGAATCCGCCTGTCCCCTCTGGGGCACAGACAGCTGTAGGAAAGACGCAGTTTTCAGAAAAAAGTTGTTTTGACTTTCAGTTTACCTTCCTGGTGCGTAGAAGACAAAGTCTAGGGAAAGTGAATGCATTAATGGTTAGCACTGTGCTCTCTTAAGAGGGATCGCGTGTCACGTTACCCCGGCAGCCCAGTGCTGTCCTGTAACGCCGCCGGCAAATGGGCCAGGGGACAGAGGAGCCATTCGCCACAGTGGGGCACTAGTAACCACTCTATAAATTGAGTTCAGGCTTGTTTTCTGATGGAAAATACTGTATTTTGTACATAGCCTTCCATAGTTACTGCTAGGTTGTAGGTTTCACGTCCATATTCCTTGTCTCTCCTGCAGGCAATGGAGCATGCAAATGGTATGGAGCTGGATGGCAGGAGGATTCGGGTGGATTACTCAATCACCAAGAGAGCACATACACCCACCCCAGGCATCTACATGGGCAGGCCAACACAGTAAGGAGTTCACTCATGTCCTGTAATGGAGCTAAAATGGATTTAAACTGAACGCTTGGAGTCTGATTGAAGAAATAGAGCTACAGATATTTTTATTATTATTATTTTAGAGTTACAACGATTGTATTTTATCACAAAGTTATTAATATAAAGAATGTGTTACTGTAGTTCGCATATATTACAAAATTCTACTGTAGTTTATTGCCTCTTTATTTAGAAAAAAGTACCGAAGAGGTTGCTTAAAATACTTGTTTAGCACGGTCAGTTAATGCACCCTTACCTTTCTGAAGTACCAAGGTGCCCATTTGCCTTCAGTTTTCATAGGAATTATGCTCAAATCCCTGCTGGGTTTTCTGTGGTTTTTTGAAGGTGTTTTTCTTTAAATGTTTCATTGTTAGATTGTTTCATGGCATAGTCTTAAGTGTCTGGTTTACAAGAACACTTAAAGCTTTTAAATAATTTAAATCAAGATAAAGAGTAGAAATTTAAGGTAATTATTTTGCTTTTTCCCTAATAGCAGCGGAGGAGGTGGTGGCGGTGGAGCGGGTCGTCGCCGTGACTCATATTACGATAGGGGGTATGACAGAGGATATGACAGATATGAAGAATATGACTACAGATACAGGTACCTAATTTTTATTTCATTTCTGTAGGAACAGTGGATTTCTTGGAAAAAACGAAAAGTGACAGAAAATGTTAATAAGTTTGTAGCGAGATTGTGCATACTTGCTTTACTTGCTTGCTGTGTATTAGCGACTCATTATGTTAGACTGAGAGATTGAAGTAGCAGTAATCCTGAGTGTTTAACTCAGTTGTACAGTAAACAGTTGGACAAGAGGTTAATTTTGCTACCTGAAGGGAGTAGAGCATGTATCCTGTGGATCTAGTGGACAGATAGAAAGGTAACTCATTTTTCCATGCTGTTCATAGAACCAGGAACAGCTGATGCACAGCACTGTTTACAAAGGGCTTATTTGTAGATGGATTTTTAATGCTTGACATGTCATAACCATCTCACAGTTCTGAAAGTTACCTAGTTTCAGAGAATGTTGTACAACAAGAATTGTAGGCAGCTGGGAAGGCACTTCACGAGTTTGCAAGGCTTTGTCTGGGAACGTCTTAGAGTTTTAAACACATCAAAAAGAGAAATATAAAAGCATTTGTTAAATAACTGTAAGCCACAGCCAAATAAAGCTGAAATGATTCATGCAGGCCAAGTCTTTCAGTGCTAAGGAAATGGTTCTGTTCTGTAGAAGTAATGTGAATAAGGCTTCTTTCATAATGGATGTTGTTGGGTTTCTTTTTTAATTCCCTCTAAAGGAGACGATCACCATCGCCTTACTATAGTCGATACCGGTCACGATCAAGATCCCGTTCTTATAGTCCAAGTAAGTTAATACAAGTAAATAAATATTCTGGCTGGCTTAAACCTTGTTGTTACTAGTATTTATTGATCATATGTACAGTTAATTTATAGCAATTGTGTAATCCATTTGTTTGGTTTTTTTCCAGGGCGCTACTGAAGATCAGAAGAGTTACAATTGAGGACATGATTTTTAAATACAAAGTTCAGATCTTAGCTTCCCTAGTGCTTTCCCTCCCATCCTCTCTCGTCCTCCATCCAGCTCTTTCACAAGTCTTTGGTTCATTTAGAATATACATGTTTTCAGTTGAGGTATTCCTGTTTTCCATCCCTCCTTATTGTAAAACTCTTAAATAATTGTAATTGTTGTAGTTTTTGTGTAGTAAAACATCTTAAACAAAATTAAATAGAGACCCCAAAGTGCTGATACATTTTGGAAGTCATTCCTATTTTGTTTTAAAAAAAGTTGGACTCCTGACTAATGAGAAGAGAGCATTGATATTTTTAAAGCTTGCATGTCATATGTAGTATACACACTCAGATACTTTAATATAAACCTGCATTTCCAAGTAACTCGTTAATCTTTCTGTTAAAATGTTTACCTGTTACTTTGATAAGTAATGACTTTGAGCCTTTTCTGTAATGACAAATTTACTTAGTCATGAACCAGAATTTTTTTTTATTATTATTATTTTTGGTCAAGTGTAGACTATTTGAGCTAGAGCAAAATTTGATATTTGACTGACTGGGAAAATAGGTCCTTGTACACTCAAAATCAAATGCTGTGTTTTGTAGATAAAAGTTTCTGGATTGCTACACAGTGGATAACATTTGAAGTTAAAACTGTAAAAATCCTGGGGGTTTTATTGTACTTGGTTGAATATGTCCCCTTAATCAGTGCAGGAGAAAAACTATTTATTGAACACAGCAATTAGTTATATAATTTGCTGTTCACTTAAAAAAAAAAAAATCACCAACTATTTGGTATTGCAATAATTAAGCAAGTTTTTTTTCCAGTCCTTTTTAGAGTCTTGAAAGTATGGATGGAAAAACCTACAACTACATGTAAGCCTTTTTTCCCCCCTCAATAAAAGTTAATTCCACTGATGTGTGATTTCTTGTCTGTTGTTCTGCATTTTGTGCCACCTTGGAATAGAGATGAAACAAGGCTCAGTATTTCTGTATGGATAATGAAGTCAGCATTTATCTGTCTTCTCAGGAGCCCTGCTCTTCCCTGAGAATCAGCACGCGCTGATGTGGGGTGGCTGAGCAGAGCGGGTAGTCCAGCTTTCTCTTGTGCCATCTTTGGCACTTGCTGGAGTCCTGGTGAGAAGGTTTAAGGAGAGAAACACTGTTTACTTTGTTCAGGTTTCTGGCAAGTTTTGCCCTTTGAAATAACTCACCATGAGGCCAGTTGAATGTCGATGTTGGCACAGCAAAAGGAATAGCCCTCACAGCAAAAATAATTTCATCCTGATTGTCAGGGAATGCCACCAAAAGAGTTTGTCATAATTTAAAGAGCCTAAGCATATGAAATTTTGTTAACTACAATGCCAGGAAATAATTTTGTTAACTGTAGTGCCAGGAACTATTAACAAGCAGTTAAAAGAAACAGTAATATGCATCCAACTATTTTAAAAGCTTGATACAGTATAACAAGAGAAACTGGTGACAAAACAAGTTCTAACTTGGTATTGCTCAATGCATTTTATCCTTTATGTTTTATCCAAAAATTCCAACTGGGAACTCTTAGAAAAATGAAAGCAAAAGATGTGAAACTCTGACTTTACTGGTGTTCATTGGTGACCCAGCCAAATTAGGAAATACTAAGAAAATTGCTTTCTTGAAACAAAAATGCCAAAGTCTCAACATGGAGAACTGTTGGTGTTTTTGATTTTTTGTTCTTTCACAGAATGGTAGGGATTGGAAGGGACCTCCAGAGATCATCTAGTCTAATCCCCCTCACAAAACAGGGTCACCTAGAGCAAGCAGGTTGCAGAGCTATGTGTCCAGGTGGGTTTTGAAAGTCTCCAGAGAAGGATACTCAACAGCCTCTCTGGGCAGCCTGTTCAGTGCTCTGCCATCATCAAGGTAAAGAAGTTTTTCCTTATGTTTAGGTGGAAGTTTGTGCCTGTTGTCCCTTGTCCTATCACTTGGGCACCACTGAGTCTGGCTCCATCCATCTTCTTGGCCTCCACTTGCCCTTTAGATATTTATAAACATTGATAAGTTCTCCCTTATTTCAAAATTAAGGAGAATAGTGTGCAGAAATAGCGAGGCAGCTGGATGCAAAAGCATGGGAGGTAGCTGCAGGGCTCGCTGGAGGAGGCATTCGGGCTCAGGGAACTATGATAATGGGAAGTGTACGAGAGGTGGCTACTTCTTTCCAGGCCATGGTATTTGTGGCCTGTGATTGTCACAGGTTGATAAGTTGTATTAGTCATCCTGGGGAGCAGCTCGACCAATCTTGCTTGGAAGCTAAAGCTAAAAAGGAGTGTCTCAATCATTAGCTTGGAGATTTTCTCCAACAGTTGATTTGAGGGTCCTGTATGTCACAAGTCTATATGAAGCTATAAGTGGCAACAGTGTTGCATTTCATGGTGGGGTTTGAGCTTCCTGTTGGCTGATGTGCTTTAGTCCATTCCAAGAACAGAGGAAATTGGCATTCTTGCTGGATTGGACATACCTGTGCATGTGTGTCATGGATGAATAATTGTCAGACTTCAGTGACCATTTCTTAGTCTTGAAATGGGAAGAATAATTTGTAGCAGTTTTCTCATTCGTATGGGAATTTTTATTTTTTAATTTTTTTAAAAAACTGATCAGTTGGGCGGAAAGAAAACTTAGCAGTTTTCTTTAATTTTTGTGGCTTGCATTCTCCCCGAGGATGGGATGTTGGTCTCTGTTGTGATTGGATTTAGCAACACCACTTAGAGAAGGTCCTAGTTTTGTTTATGAAACAAAATAGGCTGGGTAACTCTTGTACTGTGTCCCTAAATGCAGCTAGTTAAACAGACACATATGTTTTCCAGTCATTTTTATATTTTCTTCAGTTAAAGATGAAAAATTTTAAGCACAGTAAGAACTCTGATCAAATACTGAAGTTTTGCAACACACTAAAAATAAGTCAACCTAAGTCACAAAGCAACGTTGCTTAGTGCTAGTGTATAGCCAGCTTAAATTCACTATTGAATTGTAGGGAATATTTAAATACTGACTTCAGACAAGTGTGACAGTTCATCAGGGGTTTTGCATAGCCTTGGTTCTAGGCTGAGGACTTAGAATGCAAGATAATATTTCTCTTGAACATACTGTGTTCCCAAATGCTTCAAAGAAGCGGCCACAAGAAGTTCACAGCAGCTGCTGCACAGACTAGCCCCCGACTGTGTGTAATGGAAAATTTGTGCCCAGTGACAACAGTTGGAGACCTACTGGTTTACACGTTGGGTCAAAATAACTTCTGAGAGCGTGTGTGTAAAGACGACGCGCGTTAAAGTTTATCAAGGCTATCATTTTGTCATTTGTCCTATGTAACTATACTTCAGTCCTGTGGTGACATTCACTAAGCCTTCAGTCTCGCAATACTCATCAAAGCGTTGGACTGTGGTGCTGTGTGATACAAAAGAGGTGTGACCCAGTCAGCTGAGGAATGCTTTTTGGGAAAGCACCTTCTGTTGCAGGGCTCCACAAAGGAGGAACAACTAGGTGTATTTACACCACCACCTTACCATCAGTCTACTCTGTTTAGATGCTGCAGTCCTCTAGAACTAATGTGAATTCTTTGGGCCAGAGAAGGAAAACAATCTGGAATAAACATTCTCTGTTGCTTCCTACAAGAGCAATTTTTTTTTGTTGGGCAAATGATGAAAGCAAATTTTCCTCAGGCACTCAGCACCCTTGTCTTAAACAGGTGTGTAAAGGAGAACTCAAAGTGGAGGCTCAGCCACACCACCTGCAGTACCTGTAGATGTAGTTTCTGGCATTGCTTATGTTTTACATCTGCATAAAGTATTTGTGGTAGGACTGCCTCTGTCTGCAGGCAGGTAAGGGCTGCTGGGAGCAGCAGGGGAATGCATTTCAGACAGAGCTGTGAATACGACACTTTGAAGTTCAGGTAAAAAGCAGGTTTTTCCCTAAATGGGTCAGTAGTATGTCCAGACAGTGCAAAAAGTACCATCATCGCTTTGGGTGAAACTTGTAATTAAACTGGAATAAATAAGTCTTAATACTTTTCCTTCAACTGCTTGAGATATACATGATGAAATATTCATTTAAAAAAACTGGCAGGTAACTATTGGGCTGGAAAACGCCAGGCCACTTCAGTGGGTTTGTCGTTGAATTTCACAAGGAAATGAGAGACCACCTTACACAGAATTTCTTAACATTTGTGGCAACAACTGAGGGCTCCATCTTCAGTATTTAATAGCAGATACCTTTCACATTCAAATTAACCAGACTTATTTAGCAAAACGTTAAAGATCTTTGTTAGCTGAGATCTGCAAACCCTTTCTTTAAATCAGTTCTTGAACAAGTGGCTATGGTGGAAGTAAGTTTCCCACAGTGAAAGAGGCTGACCGTGCTTTCTGTGTAAAATTACTTCTTAAGATAAAACAGTTATTTATTAGTTATCCCCTTTTAAATTTTTTTCTTTTGTTTTTTTGATGGAGCTTTCCAACAAGGAAGGCGTCTGATACATGAGGGATCAATAACGAAGAATTGTGTGGTCACCTAAGCCCAATATTGATAGAGCTGTTCCACCAGCCCCATTGATGATTCCACCTTCATCCTCCTCCCAGTATTACATTAGGACCAGGATGCATATTCTCCACACAGCATCACAAATTCATTGATTTTTGATCTGCCAAAACTTCCAGGCTGAATTTTTTTATGCCAGCACAGTCCCCCAATCCATGGAATACAGCATCAGCAGTAAGCAGCACAGGCCCAAGGTAACCCTCCAAGATGCTTCAGTGTTCAAGATTTACCCCAAAGGAAAGGAATGACAGGGAACTCCTTACATAGCGTACAGATACACCAGAGGAGCTTGCATAGGTCCTTTATTTGCTTTAAATGAAAAAAAAAAACAAAACAAAACAGATAAAAACAAAAAGCCAAAACCCTACCTATAAACCCATCGGGGTAGAACAATGGACCAGTACTGTCTGGATACCAGTGCTGCAAATCTCTAGATGGAGGAACCATGGATTGTTTGGACTCATCTTTTTCACAGCTCCATTTTTGCTCCTGTTCTCAGCATTATGATAGCTAACCAGTCTTTTACTGATTTGGTTTGTGGACCCAAGGTTACAACAGTGATGCTGGCTCACATGGCTTTTTCAATAACTGTAACCTGGGTTCCTCTGTCTCATGGTAGAAAACTTGTAAACTCATGGAGATAGAGAACCGGAAGAATGACTAAAGGTAACAGGTGTTCACCTCCTATATGACATTAGGCTTTGAAAATCTGAGTGACTCCACTGTCTTTTATAGCTTCTGTGGAAGAAGGAGCTTAGCTCTGGCAGGAAAGAAGAACCAGTGAACGTTGATTACTGAATCACTGTTGATGATTTGTGATTCCACTACCCTGGCAACACAGATCTTTACAAATATTGTGTAGTATCTAATCTCACAACAAATGCACAAAACACCAGCATTGGGGAACATGCAAGTGGTTGATGGCTGCACTGCTGGGATATTTTAGCATGATCTAGACTGTGGCAGGATGTCAATAGAAAGGAGGACTTTGTCAGCAGCTGCTATCTCCTGCTTGTCAACTTTAACAGTCTGACGTGCTTTCCTGCTTCTCTTCTGATCCTTGCTCTAGATGACAGTTTTTCCCTTTCTCCAGGCTACTGGATTCAGTGCAGAATTGGACAGAGAGTAGCAACATCTAGGGAACAAAAAGGTGATCTATTTGACACCGAAGAATCCCAGATGCCAAATTCCATGGTTACCTTACAGGTGAATTCCTCCTGGTTGAGGATCCTCTCTTCCATAAGGAGATGCCAATTTGAATTTCTATGCTGTGGCTTTAACAATATTGTGTAGTAAGCACTTAGAAGCAAGTCTCTTTAAAAAAACAACAACAAAAAAAATTAAAAAGCCAACAACAAAATAACAAATCTTCAAGATTTTAACAATGCATCAAATATAACTTGAGTATGATTGAATTATTTGTACAGTTCCACAGGGCATGGACATATGTAACAGTTTTTCTTCCTTCAGAGCAATCAAATCACTTCAGATGAAGGTCGCTTACAGGTAGTTGAGCTTCCCATTAACAGAACACTGACTTCCCTGGCTGCTGTCCCTTGCCGAGTACAGGGTTGCTGCTCAGCACCCTTTGTTCTCACTGGCTTTCTTCTTCCCCCACTGCATGGTGTGGTGCACAGGGTAGTGCCCTGAATGCTCTGTCCTCCTTGGCCAGAAGAGAGACAGAAAAAAGCAGAGATAACAGGTTCTAACCTGCATTTCACATTCCAAAGCCTTTCCTCCTCATGTATCAGTGGACATCTGAACAGTGAAGATGCCAGCCTCGTCCCAGTGGACCATGTCCAACAGATCATCTAGCAGGCCTGCTATCTCTTTAGAGCAGGTAAGGAAGAGTTATTTGCCAAGTTGAAGATGCTTCTTGCTTGTGTCGAGGTGTCCTTCATAAGTTTACAACAAATATAAGTAATAATTAAAGTGACTGATGCCAAATCTTCTGCTTGAGTAGCGATGGCAGCACAAGTAATGGCAGCTGTCGCTGCGTGGCTGGGGTGGCCCTGGCCTTCCCCTCTGGTGCAGCTGGCTCTTCCAGGGAGTGTCTGGTACGATGACATTAGCTGCTAGTGCTTGGGGGAAAAGACAGCAAGAGCAAAACTTCAGTAAAGAACAAACACCAAGTGCTGGGCTCACACTCACAGTGAAACATAAAGTGTAGAGATTTTTTTTTTGTTTTAAAATAAAACATCCTTTCAAAGTCTAGATTTCCAGACAGTCTTGTGTACAGTGTTGAATTTCCACCTACTAGAGGCTAGAAAGAAACCCATGCAGCAACCCGTCTGAGGATTTAATAGAAAGGAGACAAGAACAATAGGTCTTGAAAATATAAGAAGGCAAAATCTTATGGAAGTTAACAACTGGCCTTGATATTGCTAAAGCCAAGACTATTCCCTGTAAAGGGAAGTTCATGCTAGGATAGAGTCACTTGAAGCAGTGAGAATGTAGGAGGTCTGGATTCAGTTCCTACCCCAGTCTGTGTGGGTGACCTTGAACAGAATATTTAATTTCAGTTTTTTGTGTATGAAGATGAAGTTAATAAATACGCTTCCATCTTTTTTTTTCTATTTGATGTGTTCCAGCTTTGGAAGGTAGTGGGCAATTTGTGAGACGATTTGTGAAAGATGATTAAGCAACTTTATATAAATAAGTTTATAAAGTCTACACCAGTACTGGCAGATGCAGAACATATAAAAGCAGCCACACGTGCACAGGGATATCCATAAGGACTGGTCTATCTGGTCCCAGGCAGACATTGCAGGAAAGGACATGTTTTCAGATAATTCAGCTCTGGAACTAAAACACCAAGAGGTTTCTTCCTCACATGGATGCAGACGATGAACGAACAGATAGCTTGCTCCAGTCCAGGGAAGGGGCTAAGCTTCATTTCTCAGCTGATGCTAATACAACCCCACCCCAGTGCTGGTGAGGAGGGCCCCCTCCTTGGTGAGTACCTGTGTGGTGTCTGCAAGCTATACATTGCAGAGCTGTCAGAAATGCATGCTCGAGTGCCAATACTTTTAAAAAACATTACAGAAGCCATGTTTTAATATTCTCTTAAACTCCTGGGGTTCAGCGCACCTTGATTGTACCACACAGTTAGTTTAGCTCTCCAAAGCTAGAGAAGCCTGGGATCTTTGCTACAGAAATCAGGGTCACTTGAGATAGTGGATGCCCCTGTGGGTTAATCGAACAGCAGCTGTACAGCCAGTCCAGAGGCTGGCCATAAAGTCTAACCCACATGCCACTCACCGGCAGCATCCAAGTGGACTTAGGCTTGCTCTTTCCCCACCAACACCCCAGCATAGCTGCCCACTGCCAAGCAGAGGTCTCTGGGCTGCAGCCGTCCACCCCTAGGCTGAGGGGCTGCCACTGCTGCTGTGGACAAGGTCTGGGGGCTCTTCTTCCCCTCCAGCCCTGGGAAAGACAAATCACCCTCCCAAAACTAGGGCTCAAGCATTTCTAAGCTTGAAGTATCTATGCAACTGAAATGCCAACCAGGAGCACCCTGGGAACCCCCCCACCCTTTTCTCTACCACTTGTAGTGGAAGGAGGAGTGAGAACTACAGCCCTGGGCCCACTGGTGACTTGACAGCTCCTTCCTGTGCTCTGTAGCAACACCCAAACATATTGACCTGGCTGTGCTTCCAGCCCAGCTGCTCCAGTGGCTCCCTGGACAGGTCAGACTGGGAGTATCTGCTATGGTGTTTGGGTTGTGGGGAGGTGAAGTGTTCAGAAAGCTTGAATTGTGGTCATCTTATTTTGTTGTTTGAATCCTTTATGATGAAGGAGCTACTTGTGCTCCTGATTTTTATTTCTTTTTAAATGGCCAGAGGAGTCCAGAGACAAATGAGCAAGAGAATTTGCTCCTCTTCCTGGTGCCCACCTCTGACAGGGGAGCACAGAGGAAGAGCCACCCAGCTTCTGTGTCTGCTTCTGCCTCATGCCAGCCAGCTCCCTTCCCTCTGAGCTTAACCCCCACCTTGCCATACACCACCTAACCATGTCTTCTAGCCTGCTACCTTTTTCTTCTCAGTTTAAGAAAGTTATTTCTGTATTGCGCCCTTGAGGAAGAGCCAAAGAAGCCTCCATCCGAGGCACAGCCATGCACAGCACCGGCTCCTAGCAAGCCTGCGCAGTGGTCAGCTGGCATGAAGGTCTGGGAGGCTTGGACCCCACACCCAGGCACTCCCCAGGCTTTGCTGCCAGCCCCTCTGGGATGTGACCAGGTAAAACACCAAGTTGTGGTTTGGCATCTACTAGGTGTACTTCCAGCAAAGGATAAACACGGTGTCACTGTCTCTCCATGCCCATGTGCACCTCAGCTGCCTCCAAAAGCAGAGAAGCAGAGGTTTTCACTCAGAGCCTGGTGCAGTGACACAGCTAGGTCAAACCCTGTTCAGAGACAACTCCTGAAATCCTGAGCCCTGGCTGGGGAAGAGACGAGAACATTGAAAACAGGAAGCTGATACACAACTAAGGTGTATCAAAACTTCAAAGTGGGAAAACTTTGGATGAAATAATTCTACTTGAGTTCCCAAACTGCAAAAAGAAACAACTTCTCCGGCTATAGTGGATTTCCAGCTACTCATGGAGAGGAAATCTTCATCACCAGTTGAAACAGCACAACAAGAGAGGCAAAGGCTGGGAACTGCCGCCTTCTTAATCTTTTTCTTTGTGACTGTTGTTAAGTCTTCTTGGACTAAGAATATCACTAATCAATTTAATTAAGTAATGAAGGCAGGTAGCTGAGAAATTGCTAGACCTATGAAGGACATGCCTATTTTTAAAATTAATTCCCCACAGCAGGTAGATCTTTGTTTAATTATTTTCTCCTTTCCTCCTTTAGCTTCTGCAAAATATTTTTCCACTGTGGGCATTGTACAGTTCTCCATTGTTACGATCCTTGCCATGGCCATTAATGTCCCACTTTCTGGGGTATTGTAAGCTGTGTAGGAAACAGGAAAGTGGGTGAGGCATCTCTAATGCATAGGAGGAGTAAGTAAGCAAAAATAATGAGAATTAAGTAGATAATCAGGCTGGAGTATTCAGGGTGGGGGAAGTGTGGAAGTACTAGCTAAATTAAGACTTAGCTAAAGTTTATTGCAAAATAGGCAGGTCAAAACTTATCTAAAAGCAAAAGCTTTTTTTCCTAACCATGGACTCTGTGAAGGATCCTGAGCCCAAACCCCGTGGGGGAATGAGCAGAAAAGCTGGTGGTCTCAGCTAACCTGTCTCAGAATGTGGAGATTCTCATGCAGAAATGTACCTTTGAGGAGGTGGAGAGCATTAACATCAGCTTTAGAGCTTGGCAGGGAAAGAAAGCCAATGTTAGAGAAAGTTTTTTAATGAGATGGGCATCACAGAGATCTGGAGGAGACAGATCTTCAGGCGTCCTCCAGGAATTGTCACAGAGAAAACTCCTGCAGTAAGGCTAGAGATGAGGAGTAGGTTATTGACAGACAAACAGGAACTGTCATGTCCTGCCTGTAGTGACACATGTCACTCAAACACATTTCTTATTGCTCCACTGTGACATGAGAAGCAGAACAGTGGCTCCTTTTACCTGTCCTGTGGCCAGAAACTTGCTGATCATCTGTAGGAACCAGGACTCATCCTGCCAGGCAGGAGACAGCAAGAGTGAATGGGGTAGCGTGACTGTGATTTGAGTTGCTGCCTGGCACTCCATGTCTTACTAGGGTCAAGACCCCAGCTTTTGCCTGTCTGAACAGGACTAAACCCTGCTCCAGCCTGGATTCAACCTCTCTGATCTTTTGAATAGTATCTTGTCTTTTTCTTGACCTGGACATCTGGTGGTGCCTGATTTTTAAGAAAATGTTAATGGTGACTCCTTTTCTCCTGGGACAGGTGCAGTTTCTGTAAATCCCAGTGACAACTGTCAGTCTGTTGAAACAGAGGTGCTATGAAGAGAAGGGAGAAGGATGAGGATGGGAGTAGGAATGTATCCCACCACTCACTTCCTGGAGACAACCGCAGCTTCTTCTGGCTCACTAGAGAGATAGACCGGGAAGTGTGGCAAAACAGAGTGTAGTATTTATTTATGTTCTTCTTTTTAAACAAATCTGGTGAGGTTCAGCCATCCTCAGCAGAGGGGTTTTATTTATATGAAGTGTAGTAACCCTCCAAATGACAATGCTCGGTGCCAAGTCCACATTGCCTGTAGTAATCACTTCTGGAGAATCATCTCGCTTCTCCCTGTTCCCTGACCTGAAAGAAGTGCCGAAAAGTAATTTTAAACAATAAGCTTCCAAGATGTCATAGGTGTTACCCTCTTTAAAAAAGCAGTCCAAATTACCAAACATCCCCTTTGAGACAGTGTCAGTCTGTCTTTCCACACAGATAGTCTGTGTTGCCCTGAGGATGAGCTGAGCTGGGTTAGCAGAGGATGAGCAGAACAAGTCTGATGGCTTTCCACCTCTGTGTTTTGTCTCCTGAGTGAAGACCCTGTTTTGCTCTGTGGCTTCTGCACCTCCTACAGCCACTGTGTTATGTGAGGTTGCTGACACTCCATGCATTTAAGATAGCTCTTTTGCAAGGTATGTGTTTTTACATGAATAAAATGATTCCCTGTGCTATTTTTGGGGGGGGAAGAAGGATGAAAAAGGAGAGAAGTATCTATCTCAGGAGCATATTGTGTGTTGTTTGAGTGCTGTGAAGGTGCCACTGCTACCTTTACAAGTTTGGAAAAATACTTGTTGCTTGCAGGTGATTTGAGTACAGGAGTTCCCTGTAACATCATGGTAAAGTTTGCACACTCTTTTACAGGAACAGTGTGGTTCCAGAGGTGTAACTGGGATGTCCTATGAGCAAAAAGTTACCCAGGTGTTTGATGGACAGAAGAATTATGCATATCACAAGTACACTATGAAAAACCTCTCTAGCTTCTGTAAGATCTTTTGGGGATTGGTCTGGATTAATTTTCCTGCAACACTTTCTGCTTTCTTACCCCTTCTCCCTTTGTCCTGTAAAGCACACAGAGGGAGAGAGCTCGGTGAAAGTGTCCCTGGAAGCACTGCAGATAGTTTGTGCCTCCTGCTTTGCCGGGCTTCCTGTTCACCTGGGACAGACCTACAGTCCCAACCCTCCAACACCTGATGTTTGTGTGGCAGCCATCCCTGTCCCGCTCAGGAGGAACTCCTGGTTTCTGGCCCCTCCCCTCCCAGCTCGTCTGACCACATGGTGCTGAAGGAGGAGCTGTGCTCCCCACCAGCACCAGCCTGTAAGCCACCTCCAGGTGTCACCCCGTGGGCTATAGGTGATACAATGATGTCTGTCTCCAGCAAAGTTTGTGTCCCAAAGATCTAACCCACTCCCTTCTACAGCTTCTGGTGGAAAAAAAGTAACTCCTGGTTGTTGTTTCTGTCACAGCACGCTGTGTGGGATGCTGAGCACAGCCAGGGGAGAGGGCTGGGATCCTCTCTGTTCAAACTGAAAGCAGCTGTGGATAGATCCAGCTCTGGGCTTCCCCATCCACCTACCCCATCGGGATGGTTGAAATGGATATGGGGAGGTAACTAGGGTCTACGAGCAGCATCTCTTCTTGTCTCCCACTGAGCCTGGCGAGCAGCAGAGAGGATTTCCACTTGAATACCTACCCAAAAAACTAAAATCATTCTCCGCAGCATGGGGAATTATAAACCTTCGTTTTCCCGCCTGCTAAAGCCACCTGCTGTTGTCTCTTCCTGTTTTCTACTTTTAGCTTATTAGTTCCACCACAACTGCACTGTGATGTCTCCCTGCCTTTACCCAAGACACATCAGAGGCAAGTAAATGCATCTGAGCAGCTGTCTGACCCATTTGCTGCCGAAAAGCAGTGCAAACCAGCACTGAGTCCCTGCTGAGTAACAGCTGTAGTGGGTCTGTCTGAGCTGATTTTCCCCATACAGCCCTCATGCTGCAGTACTGGGAGCCAGAGACTGTTGATAACTCACATCCATGTTATGACTAGCCGTAAGTGCTTACACAGCACCAAAGGTATGGGGGGGCAAGATCTGGGAGGGGATACAACCCAGACAGCCGACCTGAGCTGACCAATAGGATATTCCATACCATATGACGTCAGCTCAACTATAAAGGGAGGAGGACGGGGGGGATTCTGGGAAGACATTTGTCCTCCGAGCAACCGGTACGCGTTCTGGAGCCCTGCTTCCCGGGACAGGCCCGACACCGCCTGTGGATGGGAAGTAGAGAGTAACAGCTTTGCTTGCTTTTGCTTCGCACACGTGCGGCCTTGCTTTCTCTGCTGTTTATCAAAACTGCTTATCATAACCCACGGGTTCTTCTTTTCCATCTTACTCTCTCCCTGCTTGCCTTGCTGATGGAGGTTTGGGGGGAGGGAGTGATAGAGGGACTAGGGGTGGGCACCGGGCATCCAGCCAAGGTAAACCCACCACAACAGCCCCAGGGAAGAAGCAGCCCCAAAACTCTGATGGCTCCAAAGACTACCAAGGTCTTTTTGTTACAGTCTTCTCTCTAACTTCTAAGTGAGAAAGACGAGCCTCCATGGCTATAGCAATGATTTTATGACTTGGCTTCTTAAATACCAGCATAACAACTGCTCATCGAAGGGTGCAGCCAGCTTACATCCTTGATGGTGATATCCATGCAAAAAATTCCCATAATCTTCTACTAATCACAAAGAATGTGAGTGAAACTCTGAAGAGATACCCAAGAATTACCAAAATTTCACAAAGTGCATTAAATCAGGCTTAATCGGTGAAGACTCTGTTTTGATTCCCTTCCTTTCCTGGCAAGGTGATCTTCTGCTCTCACAAGGCAGCGCGTTATCTAAGTCAGGATCACCTTTATACGCAAAATACAGTTCTTCCTTGACAAAGATGGAAGAGAAAAAGTGTCATGTAGAAGAGATTGGGTTAGACAGCCAGGATTTGCTGGTTGTCTGGGTGTGTGACAAAAGCTGAACGTCACTCATGAGTTCAGAGATAGAAAGAATAGTGAATACACCAGAAGTGAAGAGAGAAAGGAGGTGTAAGGAAGAAATTTATTGTTGTTTTGCTAAACTATACTGGAATATAGACAAGGAGAGGAGAAAACAAGCTCCAAGGCTGAAGATGACAGCACAAATTGGAAAAAACAGAAGTAGCACAGGAAGTTGCTGAAGAACCTGGAAGGAAAAGGGAAAGGAAGGATATGCATGGGACATGGGCAACAGAAGAAACTAGAGAGCAAGTTTGTGGAGAGAGGAAATTTTGGGACACACCAGGGGACAATCACACTGCAGTGAGAGCCAGTGGCTATGGAAATTTTGTGACCACTGTGGAGGAGACTGGGAGTGAGCAGGATGAAGATGCAGAAGACTTTTTGCTTGTCCAAGAAGTCACCTCCGACAGCAGATGACACTTCCTGAAGCTTTCTGCTTGATCCACTTCCCACAACCAGAGCTAAGACTTTCCCCACCTGCCAAGATCTCTCAGTGTCCCCTTGTCCTTCTGCAGCACTGAGAACTAAGTCACCTCTTTGCCTCCAGCTACATTGAAGTTTCTTATTACAGAAAGTTGTTTTGTGATTACTGCATTTGTATGGTTTTTTTTCTGAGTACAAACTCTAAACATTTGAATCAATAACCATGGAAGTTGTAAAATTTCAAAACAGCAGAGAGATTTGCAGAGATGAGAAGGTGATGTTTACAGTCTTTAAGAGTTAGCAATAATAAAGAAACAAAACTTCAGTTTCAGAGAGATCTACAGAAATAATCTTATTTTTCTTCTTGCAACTAATACATTGTTTTTCTTTTGGAGTCAGATAACTCTTTAGTTACTGAGTGTACAATATGGATTTTTCACTACTGCCCTCCTCCTTTTTTTCTTCCCTTTATGCTGGCATGAATTCGCTCTTCCTGTCAGACATCGGTTACTGCAAACCCACAAAGATCTCATCTGCTTTTAACTTCCTCCTCTCAGCTCAGGGTCTGCATTGCTTCTTCTCCAGCATAGCGTCAGTTTCTTGCAAGTAACTGGCTCTGCTGTAGCTAGCATCTCCCTAAGCCTGAGAGCATGCTGACCCCAGCTTTTCCATGGGTGGCAGCTCCCCAAGCCCACAGCTGCTCCACCCAAACCTCTGGCAAGACGTCACCACCATCAGAGTCCTGCTCACAGGATATCAGTCACCAAAACAGGGCTATAAAACATTCAAGCGCTGTTTTTGAAGAACAATTCCCTGAAGGGACTGCTCAAGCACATTGTATTGAACAGGTCCCTCAGTGTTGCTTCTTCTCTACCCTCTCCAAAACCCGAATACATAGGATTTCTCTATAGCAGCAGTGAGGCTCCAGCAAACCCTGACTTTCACCAAATCTGGTCTCAGAGACAGGTGGGAGCCCTGCAAATGAGGAAACCTACAGAAGTATGAGGAATGCTTTTCCTCATAGTTCATTTGCTAAAGCACAATCTTATCTGTGCTGATGGGAAAAAATGTCGCACCAGCTACTGTATGGGAAAGTCTAAAAGCAGGGTACAGGTAGAAGGCAGTGCCCTGCACAGGGCTCCCCAGGCATGAAAGGTTTACAGAAATCCTGACAAAAGACTTCACTTTCTGACTTCAGCCTTCTGGCATGGATCAGGACAGTGATAGGACAAACCTCCTGCCACAGGACATGGGTACCAAAGAACAAGAGGACTGAAGTAAGCTCTCCTTAAGGAGCAGAGGGATGGAGGCACAAGATACTGTTCAGTAAGGAGGAGAGGGGAAGGAGGCAGGTAGAGAGACGGGGAGACAGGGGATAATAGCTGGGGAAAAATATCGGGTGAGAGCTTAAGGTCAGTAGTTGAAAGGGGAAGTGGGGTGAAAAACATCCAGATGAAACAGGAAAGACATGCCTATGAGTTGGACAAAGGCGAGTAGAGACTGGGTATGAAAATAAGCAGCACCAGAGGTTTGTTGCACTTTTTCTGTGTAAATACACATCAAACTTCATGACAAGCCACCCATGTTGAATAGGAAGGATCCTATTGCCCTGAAAATGAGAATGTGAAGGCATGAGGGAGGATAGGACTGTATTTTGTGAAAAAAAAAAAAAAAAGATATGCTGAACAGGTCTGCAGTGAGTGTGCCTGTACCTCAAACATGTTGAATTCAGCCTGTTTGTGGGGTACAGCTCCCATGAGATGACTCGCTCTCTGTTTTAGCACCTGCTGCCCTTTTCCCTTTGGCTTTTGGAAACACTCTGAAAATCATTACCTAGGACATCAGTCTTTCTAAGGTCTTATTTACCTATAGGACTTGGGAAGGACTGTGTGTTTTATCTACTCAGGAATGTAAAATCTACTTTCTCAGGAATCACACATGTACACACTCTTCCTCTGGCTCAGCTATCTTCTCTTGGAGACTACAGCCAAAGAAAATAGGAGAAGCCAGCACCCCTGCCAGGGGCATATGTCTGAATAGGCACAAGCTTAATAATGTCCCTATTTAAATATGTATAGAAACCAATAGTGAATTGTCAATGTAAAGCACCACCATGCTAAAACATTTTGGGGTGGTTTGGCTTTCCCTTTACAAGGTTGGGGCATCTTCCACGAGGCCAATGCGAAGGAAAATATTGGTGTCTTCCCTTCTTCCGACGCTTTGAAATCAGAACCTCTCTTGCTTTTATTCTTGGTCTTTTGTGGCTACTGCAAAGGAGCATCGTCCAGAAGGCACCGTGTGCCTGTTCTCCAGCGGCTGCCGCCCTCCCGGTCCTTTTCCAGCCGCGGACCCCGCCGCAACCTGCCGCCCCCCCATTCCCAGCCAGACGCGGGCAGCCGACGTGGGCAGGGGCTGGCGGCGGCGGGGAGGGGGCTGCGGAAGGGTTTCGATGGGGTGTGAAGTGACACCGGGGTGCGAGGGGGATGGGAGAGCAGCGGGCAGCCGGGAAAGGAGGGGCGGTGGCGGGGGAGCCCAGGAGGCCACGCTGGCGAGTCCCGGGGGTCTCCCGGTGCCAGCGCTCCCGCCGCCGCCCCTCGGGTAGAGCCGGCCGGCCGGCCTGCAGCCTCCCCCGGCCCGGCCGGCCAGCAGCCACCCCCGGGCCTCCCGCAGCCCCACCGGCCATTTTCTGAAGGGAGGGCTCCTCCGGCTTTGTCTGGGTGGGCGGCGGGAGGGCGGCCCCGCGCTCCGCGGCCATGTGGGGCTGGAGGCTCGGCGGGAGGCAGCGCTGCGGGGCCGGGGGCGGCAGGGGGGCTGCCCCACCACCCGTGCCTGGGGGCTGAACCTCACACGCTATGACAGTGCATCAACCCCAACCCCCATAAAGCATCTGGCTGTTGTTGGAGGGGAAGGGAGCCCAGAGGTGATCCCATGAAGTGTTCGACAACCCCAAAGCCTCCTTGGACCCCAGTAGTCCCGCTCACAGCTTCTGCTCGCCCACTGCTCCTGCTTTCCCAAGGAAACTAGCACCAACCCTCAGCATCTGCTGGTCCAGCTCCGGTGCAGCTCTGCCTCACCCAGCCCTTCACTCCCCAAGACAGAAAGATGCCTTCTCATCCCAACTTCCCCAAGCAAGCCAGTCCCCCCTAACGCTTTGGCAGGTTTTTCAAATGAATCATTAGGCAGCAACTATTGCTCTCAAAGGAGAAAAAGAGAGGGGAAAGTGTAATCTATTAATTTTAAAAGCCTCCCCACTCATTTCTCAGGAATGTTGTAGGGTCTTTGCAGTCAACACCCCACCTACTCAACTGGACATAAATGAACTCAACTCACCCCAAAGAGTTTTCTGTTCAAGCACTCAGCTGCAGGGGGATGGTGCCTGCTTAAACCCAAATTCAACTACTGCCCTTAAATTGTCTGTTCAGTTGGCCACGTGTCTGCGGAACCTGTTTTATGGGCTTGTAAATGCCATTAAATCTGTTGGGTTTTAGCAGGTAGTGCGCTTTTCTATCCGGCCTCTGTTCAGGGACTTCCACAATAAAACAGGAATATATAAAATTTACGTTTTGGAGTTAAAATGGCATATGTGAAGCCACCTGTTACCCATAGTATCAGTGTAGATTTGACTCCATTGGTGGGATATGGCTGTTCTTTTTTTACAAATACTACATGATGAGTGAAAGAAGGATAATTTCCCCCATTCCTAAAGGGCATCTCTGTGTCCACAGGCAGGTGTTTTGGGATGTGTCAAAGAAAATGCAGCATTTCATCTGTGATGCTAATGAGCTGCACTGGCCACTATTGCTCTATTTTTCCTTCAGGTCTTGGTGGCTCTAGTCAAAGGCAGCCCCACCACATCTATCCAGGATATTTCTTACAACATTATGCTGTTGAACTTTTTTCCCCTGAAAATTGTTGAACTTCAACAAACAAATTCACTAGAGAGGAATCCATTCTAATTTCAGGACAACTCCTTACTTTTAAGGGAGAACATCGGCCACAGCTGAAAGGGGTTTAAGATTTTGTGTTAACATATTCTCTCTTGGTGCTGTTTTCTGTTTAATTTAGTTACATATAGATCAGAGCTTAAAACAGCAATTAACTATAATGCAGATTCTCATTCCAAGGCAAGGAAAGGCTTTTATCTGTCGCTTGATTAGTCATTGACGGGGATTTCTAATGCAGTCAGGAGCGGTGTTTTGCCATATCTAAAACTTATTCCCAATTTATTTCACAGATCATATAAAAAGAGTTATGGAAAAGAATGGAATCCCTGGAAAGACTAAGTGCTGTATTCAGTATTTAACTGCAAGAAATGCTCCAGCTCTTGTACAAAACAAAAAGACACCCCTTTTGTTTTACTCTGTTGTTACTATTTCTTGGGTTTTTTGTTTGTTTGGTTTTGGGTTTTTTTTAGCCTATTTCTTAATTTTAGGTGTACTTGTTCAGGACTTAAGAATGTTTGTATCCTTAAACTGTATAAAAAGATTAATAATAATAAAGATATAATCTATAAAGTTGGTTCTGAGATTATAAATGAAAAAAAATAAACTTAGCAGAAAATGTGTTAGTAAAAAAAAAGAGTAAATTAACACTTTATCAGGAACAAATTAATACAAGAGAAAAACTATACACTTAAGAAATATAATTCAGATCCAAAATAAAATATTTGCTTTATTAACTTAGAAATTCAACAGTTTTGAAAATAAGTCTTGGATTTAGTATCTATTCTTAAATTTCAAGTACAGGTTCTACATGTATGATGTTTACAACCAGAAATAGTCATTTGATAACCAGATCTCAAAGGTGTTCAGAGCTTTCCATTGCTTGACCTACAACTTCAGAACTGTGAAGCAAGTCCTGGCTTGTTTTGCCTCTTCACCAGGCTCTGCAGAAGTTTTAAGAGGAGACTGTGTGTGCACAGATATGATGTCTGATGCTATAGGTTTGCAACAAGATGTCCAACTTCTTTAAAAGACAAACAACACAACAAAAACAAACCCCCAATATTTTGTACAAGAATAAAACTAAACAATTACAACTTTATTTGCAGCAGATGAAAACAGTGTGTCTGTACAATAGGATTCTTGTGGGGATTTCAGGTATAAAACTTCATATCTTTTTCACTCCTTTTTTCCCCACTCATAATTTATAGAGAAAACAAAATCTTCCCTTAGGCTACAGTTCGTCAAGTTTTTTCCTTCCTGCTCAAAATAGTTTCTAAGCTGTCTGAAAGCACGTATGAGGGGAAGTTTATTTTTCTATATTGGAAAAGAAAGGGTTGTTCCCTCCTTCCTAACTATTAAGACAACTGCATTTTGAAAAGTGACATTTTGCTGCTTCTTGTTGGAGAACCATGAACCACTTCGAAGTTAGTTTTGAACCTCTGCAAGCTACTTACAGGACATGGGGAAAACCATAAATTAGGTTGACAGCATTTTCATCCAGAAAGCTGATCTGGTTTGTTCTGTTTCTTCAAAAGCCAGCATTTGAAATTCCCATTTGCAGTTCATAAGCATAACCTTTTAGCCAGGACAGGGAGTGATTTCCTAAGAAACTGAGCATGCACCTGTTGGCCTTTGACTTGGGGGAACCAGAAAACAGTTTTGTCTTTTTCTTTCCGCTGCTTAACTCCCTCTGCCCACACTTTTCTCTTTCTCAAAGTAAATAACTACAACTTGCTGAAAACATATGCACATTTAAAACTAGGAGTATTTGGGCTAGTTTTAGCTTCCTAAAGCTTAGGGCAGCATTAAAAGTGTGCATTTAAGATAAAGTCAGAATATTTAAAAAGTTCTATTAAATCAAATAATTAGGACTATACTACTGATATGAAACATCCCCATTTATTCTTACCATCTTATAAATACAAATTTAATGATTTTGTTGTTGGGTTTTGGTTTGTGTTTGTTTTTTTTTTTCCCTGTCTTTTTCACCTTAGGAGAGAAAGCTCTATTATTACTAACTTGCCAGTGCTGCAGGAAATTTAAGTAGAATTTCCTGAATTTCAGGGTGTAATTAAGCAACTTAAACACTCAATTCAATTAAGCTACTTTACATCTATGTTTCATTGCCATCAGAACTGATATTCGAATTTTTTTTTGGTTTGAAAAAAATTAAGATCGTATTTTGACTAGAACTATATTTTGGTTCAGAATTAGTATTTCAGCATTGAATATTAATATTAGAAACTTGCACAAAGTTAAAACAAAGGAGTATGAAACAATTCTGAATTTTCCTGGATCCATCATTTGATGTAAGAAAGTAGATTGAAGCATACAATTGACTTTTTTTTTTCCCCATAAAAAAACCCTACAAAAGTAAACAAATTTTGGTATTTCTTTGCTAACACAACTTTGACTAGTTTTACCTTGTTAACTTATGGCAAATAAGGTAGGTAGTAGCCTTGCTTCTGGCTATTGCCTATGAGAACGTTTCACTGACTGTTTACAGAGAGGCTGGGGCTTTATCACAGGTCTGATGCAAGAAAGCTGAATTTTTTCTCTGGCCTCTGTGACCCCATTATGGTACTTTGTTAGTGTGTGTTCTGCAAGCTCAGCCTCAGCCCTACAGCACGACTATATGTTCAAACAATGGACTCAAAACAGACTTGCAAAAAATAGCTTCAAACTAGGCTTGCAGACCTAGGTTTAGCCAAATATAGCATTTGTTTCATGTTTTCCTACTTAATTTTTTAACTTTGGTTTAAGTAGTACTTTCAAATCATTTAAAAGCTCAGATAAACTGTTTACTGTTGCAAAACTTTACAGAAACCAAAAATATTTCTTGAAGAAAAACTTAAACCTGAGATTTGCAGAAACTACTACTTCATCTAAGATATATTTGTGTGCCTCCAGTTGTATCAAGGATTGCTCAATTGAGATGTAAATTGAGCTTTAAAACAGGAATTAATTAGCATGAAAGTAACATTATACATATGCACTTTAATTTTGTCAGACTAAGACTTGTATTTATTTTCACAGGCTATGCCTTATGGGGATGCAGGGGATTTTTGGTTTACAGATCTCTCTTCTACTTAAATACTTATTTTTGTAGAAGTTTTAGTTACTTAGCTACTTTTGGCAATAACTATGCTGTACATAAAATGTTTTAGAAAAAAATAAAGTCAAACTTCATTGACTAATTAGCTGTCAGAGAACCATAGTTTAGGGGGAAAAAAGAGAGGTATTTCCTTATATGTAAAAAGATTGTGACAGCCATTTTATACTAACAATACCTACCAGAATAGATACCTTGTAATCAAAATTCTGTAACATTTTATACCTAAAAATATGTACAATATACTACGGAAACCCCTTGCAAAGTAAACAGTTACATGGTATGGCTTTCATAAGAAACACCAAAGGCTAAGCTTAATTTATTTAAAACCAGATAAAGAATAACTGAAATGACCTAATGAAATTATTCAGATATAAGCACTAATGTCTGCAGGAGGAGCCAACAATCCTGCAGCTCAGCCTTCAGCCTCACAGGTAATTTAAAATTGCTATATACTCTATAATTCACAGACTCAACTATTCACTTTGCTTAAGAAACAGAGCAGAAACAAAATCTCAACTGTATTTAACATTAAGTCACTTTCTCCTCTTCAGAAAAATAGTAAGTAGCAAATGATAAAAATAGATATGGTGTTGGGAAAACATGTTTTAAATACAAACATTCGTGACCACATTCCTCAAAGAATACATGTATTAACGACCAATTAAAAAAGCCATTTTCATGAATGTTAAATCGAAATTAGAATACTTACTCCTGATTATATTTGTAAAAGCCATAAACAAAATCTAAACCAAACCATTGCCTCAACTGAAAGACAATGAATTCTTATCAACCTCAGGCAACAGAAGAAATGTATTTTAAGATATTCAACCAAATTAAACCAAAAAAATTGTAAACTATGAAACTTTACCAACTAGCATCTGCAATTCTGCTTTAATATAACAAAATAATAAATCTCTATCCAAAATAAGTTGTTTTAATATTAAAACCAAAATGTTGCAGTTTATTCAAAGGCCAGCATTAGACCAGAATTTTTAAAGAAAGAGAGATGGAGATTTTTTTTTTAATTAATAAATAATGGCTACTTGGAAGGAACTCTGGGCATCAAAATCTAACCAGTATCAGATATTAAAAAGCAAATTTAATACTGCTTCCCTATAACTTCAAGATATGGAAGGTTCTGGGGCTGAATTCACCACAGATCTGTGACACTGCTAGCTCAAAACACCACTATCGTATTAGGAAGGCAAAACAGATTCTGGAGAGGGGGGTCTCACTGCTCTCACCAAGGGGATTTCATGCTTGGGTTGCTGCCCCATTTTACTCCCTCGCTTGATTTTTTTTTTCCCCTTGGCAAAAAATTTCCCTGATCAAAGGAGAAGCAAACAAGACATATATTCTGATTTTTCTAAAATGCAAGAAAATAAAACAAAACAAAAACAGACCAAAGAACCATCTGAATGAACTTAAAGTACACTTAACTCATGAGAAACACTTTTACTTCTGAAATAACACCTTCATTTTCAGTTCTCCACTCCTCCTAAAAGCCCCACAAAATATTTTGTAGCTAGAAGAAGCCATGTTGGCAATTCTTCCTGTCACTTGATCAAATAAACTTCTGAATTCGTCTGGCTGTACTATACACGATATACTTATTTATATTTTCTCTTTCCACCACAATTGCGAAGATGTCAGGTTTCAGAGATCAAACTGAAATAGTATAAACTCTATTTTGAAAGCCCCATTTTAAATCCAGTTGTGCCAAGCAAAGTGAACACTGATGCAAAGTTTATGCATAGATATATTCCAAAAAGACTGCACGCTAGTTTTACAAAATTTAAATGGACGCGATCAGATTTTTGTTTTGCTAGGTCTGTTTGCAGATGTTTGAAAACTGAAAATAAGATAAACTGAGCAATCAGTACTTGAATAAAGAGATCCTTGGACAAAATGGAAGAAATCAAATACTTACTTCCAAATCAGCATGCAGAGGTTCATTCTAAGCCACAAGCACAACGTTTTATGTGCCAAAACGCTTATTTGGAAATTGTTTGTATTATTTTAATACGACAATACCGTGATAACGTTGCATTACAAAGCAGAGGATTCCTGTCACTTCCAGGTATAAAACAGCACAGACAGCTGACCTCGTTGCGATTCTTTTTATTGGGAACACCGAGCCGGCTACACGGTTTTGTCTCAAGCCCCAAGTTTCGTTTCACCTCGGCACCGCCGCCCCGTTGCTTGTTCACCGGGTTTTGCGGCGCTTTGCGATGGAGCCCCGCAAGCCGAAGCGGAGCGGTTCTCCCGGCTCCAGCGGGCACCCCGCGGAGAGCCGCGCCTGCCCTGGCGGCTGCGAGGAGCCGAGCGGAGCCCGCTCCGGCACCGGGAGCCGAGTCAGCCGCCGGCACCGAGCTGCTGCCCTCTCCCTGAGCTGCCCGGTCGGGTCGCGCCTCAGGTAGGGCGGACGAACCCGCCGGTAGCACCGCTCCAGCTCCGGGGTCGCCGACACAGCCGGCTGCAGGGACCCACCTGCTGCCCCCGCCCCCCGAACTCCAAAGACCCGCCGCAGCTCCGCGGCTCCCCGGTCCGGGCATCCTGCGGAGCCGACCGCACTCCCCTTTCCTGGGAGGGGCCCACACCCCGCCGCTCCTTTGTTCTCCGCTCTCCCGGTGCGGCAGCAGCATGGCTGAGCCAGAGACCCCCAGAACTGGCACTTCTGAGGCGTGGCACCCACTTACCGCCTTACAAAGCCCCAGCCCGCTGCCGGGAGGGAGGGAGTGGGCTGACTCTCGCGTCCCTACCCTCTCCTGGCGATGGCGCCGCGTCCCCCTCCCCGCTCCCGCCCCGCCCCGCTGCCGCC